>BQNB010044400.1:6192-44912 GCA_026074375.1 Tanacetum coccineum
AATAAACAATACTAGTTGTTAACCAGTGGATCAAAGAAACACTTTTATCTTCCCTTTGTGTCCTCAAAACCCACGTACAACCACAAGGAAGAAGAGAAACACAAGTTAACTAAATAACATACCAAGGTCATGTAAATAAATCCCTAAGTCTCCACTACCAAGTATAAACAATTATATTCATTACCCCATGGATCATGAACCATAAAGTAACTCACTGGTTAAGAGAGGAAGAGCACAAGAGAGACACATAAGCATGCACATGAACCATCACATCCCTAATAACATGCTTCATTGTCCCTTACACCTACACTTACACACAAGTAAACTCTAGTATTATACATAATACCTTGAAAACTTCTTGTGTCCCCTTTTTGCATCCTAAACCTATGGCTAACCACAAAAATGGAAGAAGAAACCATAAGACCATGAAATGACTAGTGACATTCTTATGATTGGAAAAGGAAACAACAAACTCTTCACTCTATATATTAAATAAGTCTTAGCAATGTCCTAAACTAATAAACAAAGGGTTTGTCCCCTCCTTTTGAGCCCTAAACCGGTCACCAACATGAGACCACCTAAAACCATTTGATTGTTTTACTTAGATGGTATTCTTGCATGCTTAGGCTATATATAGAACCCATAAAGTGATAAGAAACACACACTTCACATATTCAAGCAAAAACAATACACATTTTCTCTCTTTGAGCATCCATACCCACAGCATCACTCTCCCATCCATATACAATTCATTGCTTTGATTTCTAAGGTCATACAAGTATTCTAGGGTTAATATATATCATATACAAGGTGTTTTGGAAGCTTGGTTTGGGTTAAACAAGGGTTTATACAAGGAAGATTCTCAATTAGGGTTTTCAAGGAAATTAGGGTTTTCTAAACCTAATTTTCTAGTTAGGGTTTTCTTGGTTGGGTTTGATCTTGTTCATCATTCATCATATCTTCATTAAGGTCTTCTAAGAACCCTAATCTTTTCATTTTATGATTTATATAATTCTTATATTGTTAATCATCACCTAGGTTTTATTTTATGAAGTTATAAAATAAAAACATGCATAAGTATACACGAATTAAATTTTTATTATGGTTAAAATGATGTTTACAATATGTCAATATGCTTAAAATAAGGATTTACAAGTGTTGGATAATTTATATAATTATTTGTCAAGTTTTGATTATTTATTTATTTATAAAGTTATGGAAAGAAATCGAAGTTACTGTAGCAAACAGTAACTGGGGAAAATTATTTTATAATTTTATAAAATAATACATATCAATAGCTTTCTAAATCAATAAGAAACTTGAAAATCCGATAAATAACGAAGGAGTTGTGATATTTACAAGATTTACATTTATAAAAGTATGTTTATAAAAGAAATCGAAGTTACTGTAGCAAACAGTAACTGGGGAAAATTATTTTATAATTTTATAAAATAATACATATCAATAGCTTTCTAAATCAATAAGAAACTTGAAAATCCGATAAATAACGAAGGAGTTGTGATATTTACAAGATTTACATTTATAAAAGTATTTTTATAAAAGAAATCGAAGTTACTGTAGCAAACAGTAACTGGGGAAAATTATTTTATAATTTTATAAAATAATACATATCAATAGCTTTCTAAATCAATAAGAAACTTGAAAATCCGATAAATAACGAAGGAGTTGTGATATTTACAAGATTTACATTTATAAAAGTAGTTTTATAAAAACTGGGTACTGTTCACGACAGTGAGCTGATGAAAAATATTTTTGTTGGATAGAACTTTTAATTACGAAGACGTGGGCGAAAGAATCACTAAAAACCGAATTAAAACGAATGAGATATGATTTTTATACGATTTCAACAATTAATATTTATAAAAAGTATTTTTATAAATATACCCATACTGTTACTGTTCACAACAGTAACAATGCACATAATAAATGTAAAGGTTGATTATATTTTTCAAATACGAAACCATACACATAAAGAACGTGTTAAACGGAGGTAAAACGAATAAGTTACGACGTTTTTAATATTATAACAATTAATTATATAAAAGTAGTTTTATATAATTTATTAAATCGATTAAATGTTACTGTTCATCAGTAACTAATATTTACAAATATGATATTTTAATACATCATTCAAATACGAGACCACGGATGCAAAGAATATGCAAAACGGTATTGAAACGAAAAAGATATAAGGTTTATAAAACTTTATGCACTAATTTTCTACTTGTGCACTATTTTTGTGAAATCAATTAAACTAAATTATATAATGTTATTATATAAATGCATACGGACTTCGCTTGTCGATTCACTCACTTGATTTATTTCATTCACTACACCTGCTAAGGTGAGTTCATAGCCCTGAACATTTATTTTTTACATTGCAAGAATCTAAATTTGTTTTATTTTCCATAAATATTAAAACAAAACTTTTAGGTGGTTAAATTTTGTAAAACTATATAGAATTATATGTGGTATGAGTTATTCAAAGTACATGGTACTTATACGACATATATTTAATTAGGTTGCACTCAGATTTCGCTTGTCGATTCATTCACTTGATTCATTTCATTCACTACCTTTACCAAGGTGAGTCCATAGCCCCATGTTTTACTATATCAATGATTTACAACTTTTTGGGTGAGAAACATGTTTTGTTTTACAAATTGGACGTAAGTGTACATTTTATCATGATTACCAGTGTTTGCATCAAGTAGCGATATAAACCCTCTGAGTATTATCTTGAACTGTCAATTACTTTGTTGAGCGCGAGGAATGTTATAAATTGATCTATTCGGGGTTGACATCCCCATCCCGGTGAGTAGCTCTCACTGGTGTCACGGAGTGAACCAACAGATGTATATCATGTCGGATTCGGATGTTGCGGGTTAGAACATCATCACGGACAATGTAGGCAATTTATATTGCAATTCATATACGTCGAGCTTCAGTGTCATGAGCTTAGGGAAACGTAATTACATTTGTGATGTTTGCATATGTTGCATTATCATACATTTGAAAATCTTACGGTCCTACATTACATTTACACAAACCTATGAATTCACCAACTTTATGTTGACGTTTTAAGCATGTTTTTCTCAGGTCAATGAGGCACGAGGTGCTAAGGATACATTAGGCTAGGTATTTTGGGAGTCTGCATTAAAGATTTGGAGTCATTACATTTTGGGATATTGTTATGATCTAAAATCTTTGTTATCAAATGTTGAACAATTTAAGCCGTGGTGCTTTGTATTAAACAATTTCAATAAATCCAATGTATCGTATTTTTAAACGAATCTTTTAGATGTCGTTCTAATATCTTGTTGCTATTGATCTATAATGTTATCGCTCTCGGATACTCATATTCCGCTAGCTTTGTGCGGACCAATTTGGGGGTAGTTACACAATTACATATCAAATTTGCGTTAATGGTTAATCCAAAATCTATACTGCATGGTATTGAGCAATTCTGGGCTAATTTGGCAAAAGGTGAAAAACTGTTTAATGGAGAAGTGCAGATAAAAGCCATAGGTGGGATAGAAGAAGTGGTGATCATCATGAAACAAGTATAAGAAGAGATCTTCAACTTGCTGATGAAAATTGGTATTGATGTCTACCCAACGCACTACCTTTTTCAGGAAATGTAAAGAAACGGGTATGAAAAAATCTTACTAAAAGCTCTACATTCTTAAAGCTTTTTCTTTTACAATGTAGAATATCTTTAACACATGTATGATAGGATTCACTTTGGGTTTTTAGAGAGGGAAAGAGATGGTTGGATGAACACTTAGAGAGAGAAAGAAAAAGGATAATATTAGATTAGTGTAATGTGAGAAATGAACAACCAACACCCTCTCCAGGTGTGGAGATGGTAAATATACTTACATAGATGGTCGGGGACCGGGGCTTTGCTATGGGCTTGCCTTGGGACTTTTCTATATGCTGGACCGGGTAGACTTACTTTGATATTACATTGAATTGACTAACTATTAATTAGGCTCGTATGAGATCGATAATGATCGGTCACTTTTACTTAAAAAACTGAATTCCTAAAATCTCCCCCTTAATGGGAAGATAGTTGAGATCTCATAAAATGTTCAACACTTTCTGTATTCCTAACTCTCAAATCTCCCCTAAGGGGTGATATAAAGATTCTCTCCTTTGTGACCTGGATCACATTAAGCGTTGAAGCTTATTCTCTTGATATTGAGTCTTTTTTTATTAATAGTTGATTCTTCTGTCTTGCTTCTTTGCGTAGTGATCATTGACTTTAGGCTTGAGCTTGTTACTTTATCTTGACTTGTATGTGAATATGTGATCTTGAGCACCTTGAGATCATCAACCAAGCATAATCTCTTTTAGCCATCTTGTAAACTTTTCCATCTTGTGAACTCGTAAATTTTGGACTGACATGCTCACACCTTTCTCGATTTGATAGCTTGAAAGCTTTAATGATGCATCTTTCTTGAAGTTCTTTAACTTTAACACTTCGTTACTTCGAGAAAAATGTTCGGTATCAGAGTGACGAAAACTTCTTTGAAATTCGTTGACTTTAATGCTTCGTCACTTCAAGAAAGACGTACGATATTAGAGTAGCAAAAGTCTTGAAACATGTACTTGAGCTTTCATGATGTCTTTAAATTTGTAAGAGTGGTGTCTTGAGCATGTGGTATGAATTTGTGTAGTCAGTTGGAACTGGTACCTCCAAGGGACCATATGTATAGTGAATCTGGAAATAAAATCATGTTAGCAATAAATCTAGGGGACGAATATGGCTTTGCATTTCAACCCGTGTTGGTTGGGAGTAACAACCTTCGAATCCGGTAAGGAATCGAACTGTGATCTGGTAGATTCATTTAAGAAGAATCTCCTTGACAGTTACAACTTGGAAAGTGGCGACACTTTTGTGTTTTCAAACTATCTCCCCGAAGGGTGGGTCACTACAATTTACAATAACTTTAAACCTTGATACTATGCTTTATACCTTAGTTTTAGCTCGTTACTCTTGACTTTCTCTTGTGAATTTGTTTGTAAGTGTTCATTGACTTCTTGGATTGAGCTTGGTCCTTGTACTTGTATTTGAAATGGTGGATCTTGAGCATCTGGAGTAACTACCAAGCACAATCTCGACGAAATCTGATCTTTGCCATTTTGTGGAATTCGAAAACTTCTGGACAGACATACGCATATCATTCTTGAAAGTTATGTTGCATCTTTCTTGAAAATTTCTTTAAACTTTAACATCTTCGACAACTTTCTAGAAAGATTGTGTGGTCTAAGAGTAGCGGATAAGTCTTGAAACATTGTATTGAGCTTTTCATGATGACTTTATGTTTGTCGGCTCGGGTCATGGAGCATGTGGTTATGATCTGTGAGACAGCTTTGGAACCAGGGCTCACCACCATTTTTAAATAGACTGCATAAAATAGTTCTGCAAATACAGCAAGGTGAGGACGGTAGATGCTTTGTATTCGCCCACAGGATTGGTCTGGAGAAACCTTCGGATTGTGAGGATCGGACCCTGTGATTCAGATAGATTTAATTAAGAAGAATATTCTTGACAGGTTTTCCAGCTGTAGTATGAATCTTTTCTAAACACATAGTATTAGATTCATCGTACTAAGCATGTTCTCAATTCGGTAACGTTCTAAAGCAGAAGCACGATAAGAGTGACACCAGTGAAGTTACTATCTCACGTAATTGATATAGTAAATGGTTTGAAAATCAATCGGTGGTATCACTTACACAATTGTTTTTGTGACACTCCGGGAGTGTTCATCATTTCAAAAATCACTAAAAACGTTGATCCAATTTTCCTGGAACAGTTTGATGTCTTATAGAATTGCACCATAGTTTCTTTTCCAGTTGTCACAAGTTTGATTCATAAAGAATTCGCACAAGGTTACCTACCATGAGATTGTTTGATGTTGGGCTCAAGCAGGATTTCCATCTTATTGGTGGTATGGGATTAACTCTGATGTTCTGGCAAAAATCACAAGTTAATGCGAAGGACTACTTTAAGATGTATCTTGTAATTCACATTGTGTGATTAGCAAGTATAATTTGACAAGTGTCCTAATGAGATTTATGGATGATCTCTTTTGGCTCTAGACTCAATAGTGCACTTTGATTTTAGTGATCGGAGGCTGGAGCTGAGTGCCACCTTTTCAATATCAACTAACTCGGAGTGAGATAGTCAATAGAAATGAGTGTATCTCCGTGAGTTTTGAAACAAAGTCTTTCTGACTTTGAGTAGCTGGGAGGGGGTTGTGCATAGCGTCACTGGGTCCATTGACTGTCTTATATGTCAGACATACATAAGATGTTTCTGACAGCTTATGTATTGACCGGTATTGCCTAAGTGTATGGAGGGCTTCTTTTTTTTCACCTTTATCCTTACATTTCTTTTTCTTTCTTCAAAACCACTTCAATGCAATACCGAGGACTGCATAACCAAACCTTGTTGGTTTGTTCCCAGTGTTTAGCTCATTCTAAGTGGCATCTATTCCCTATTCTCATAATTTTTCTCCTTTTTGATCATAACTAAGGATTCTACACTACTAGTGGATATCCCTGGGTAGATCCCTCCGGGTTCTGGCTGGATCATGGATCTAAAAACCTAAGCCTAAAAGCCTTATTAACTTCATTAATTTAAGAACTTGAGTCGGTATTTTTTGGGTATTTATCACGATCCTTCCAAAAACATTGAAATACTTTCATCAAAGTGTTTGATATACATATCAAAGTTTACACTTTGAGAAGTTTTTTCATTATCACTAAAAGCTTCACCTTAAAACATGTGCATCGTTCGTTATCGTATACATGATAGGTGTTGGAGAGTTGCATTGAGTCTTTTTATTTGTTCACTTCTGTCAGTAATACTTTAAGTCCAGTTAATCAAATTTTCTCCCCGTATCCGAAAATGTTATTCCATGATAAATTTTGGCTTTAATTGATTAAACCGTTCGGGACCAAAATGAGTTATTCAAGCCGATTGGAACATATTATTGCTCCCCTAAATGTTTGACGGGTTTATAAGACAGTGATGAGTACAATTAATTTGAAGATTTTGGAAATTTACTAAGAAAATTCTTGAAAAAGTTTTTGTACTCGAGGCACTCTTATTATCACATATTAATGTCTACCACTTTATATATTCAAAGATTTATATTACAGAGGTTTGGGGACCTGAATGATGAGAACATCATATGATACGGAAATCAATATGGTTCTTTTGATGAAGCGTTGGGTCTCCTTGTACAATCTACACAACCAACGAAAATTTCTAAGCTCCTCATTAACCTTCTTTCTTTCAAGAGGTTGTCAATCTGATCTTTCTCTGTTCAAGCACTCTTCAGCGTTGCTTTAACTTTCTTTCCAAGTTATGAAAGTCTTTGCAATCAAAAACTTCGAGATAGAACAGATTTCAGAACATATGTAACATTGAGCTTGTGAGGTTGGTGATGTCGGTGTTGTATGTTGTCTTAGCTTCCCCTTAAACCAGCATTCCTTTCTTGAGGTAGATTCAGTACTTTTTTCCTTTGTTTTTTATAGCCGCATCAAGCAGTCTATTTGTATAAATACCGATATCCGAGTACACAAGTTAACCATTTCAAGAATTTGTTACGCATAACACAAAGGACAATTAAGGTCCCGATGAGCGGCATTTATCTATTCAGGATAGTATTGAATTATATATTGTAACACCAAAAGTCAACTAAGTCAAGGATATCAACAATTATTCCTTCTTAAGTAGTGAAATGGAAAACAAACTAAGTCAATTAAGTCCCAAATGTAGCATTTCTTCATGCGAGGATTACTGACTATTTTAAAGGTTATCATCACCTTTGTGTAATTCTTTTATCAAATAATTTCTACTTATTTTATGGAATAAGCTAGGGATGGGGAACGTTTGAGGAAAGGATTTTATTAATTCTTACTCCTAACACTTCACTGGGGACTCTAAATGTTGCATACTTGCTCAATGACGAGATGTCTCTTCTACATGTGATTGAAATAGTGGTTTAAACCCGAATGATTCAAACACAGGCACTAAAATCAAAGAAGCTAACCTCAAAAGACAATGATGCTAACCTAAAAAGAAGGCTATGGGAACATTTCTTGTATGTAATCTACTCTCTGCAACCTGGCTGATTTCTGTCTCGTAGGACTCAGCATTTTATCAGGTGGTAGACTACTGAGGGTCTTTGCGTGGTTATCTTTATCTCATATCTGGAAATACTAATTTTTTTATTTCGCCTAATTTACATCTGATAATTTATTTTAGTAATTCTTTATATCTTTGTTTTTTGACGTTCTTTTCTCCTCCTTTCTTTTAATTCTTTTCCTACTTATTGTTCTTCTTTATCAATTTTTTTTCTCTTTTCAATTTAATTTTTATTTCATACATATTCGAGATCGTGTTTGAAGAATTGATAAGCTTAAATCTATTCCGTGAGAATCAACTAAGTCTTAAATTGCAAATAAGTCCATAAAGTTTTAAACACATGACATCTAATGTTTGTTGTAGTGAAATCCTATTTTAACTCCCCTTTAAATTATGATCCGTCATTATTAACAACTTTATCCGTTAATTCCGTGACTTATTTTGAAAGACTATTTTAAAAGATTATTTGATGACGATTTCTCCCCCTCAAATAATGACCCGTTGCTGTTGTCATTGTTTGAGAAGTCGAATTGTCTTTGAAAAATCTTTTTGTGATTACTGAAAACACTGATTCATTATGAAGACAACTTTTTACCAACAAAAATAAGATTTCTCTTATTTTAACACATAAGCGCACTGAGACGTACACTTATGGAATATAGGAAGCACGGGTTGTGATGCAAAGTAATCACAAGCCTTTGCATGGTCATAAAGTAGACCATGCCCGAGAATAAATTCCCGTTGAGAGGTCAAGTTTTCTTTTTGAAATACTTGCCCTAAGATGATGACCGGGTTGCTATCTGAAATAAAAGCAAGCCATATGACATGTTTTGAAAAACATTTGAACTTTTGCACGAACTTTATTTATGTCCACGTGTCTTTATTGAAAGACATTTCTAGGGACGTAAATATTATCGTTTGCAAAAGACATGCCATTGAAAAAACTTCTTTTTGTATTTTTCTCATTTTTTAATTTTGTATTTTGTTTTTATAAAGGTTTATATAAAAGAAAATCTTTTTGGTTTTTTTTTCTGATTTTATAAAAAATAAAAAATGAAAATAAAAATCTTTTTGTGTTTTTCTCTATTTTATGTATATATTATGATACAGGATATTTGTATAAGGTACCACCACTATTTCATCAATTAATCTGCCATTTGTAGCACGAGTATACGGCGTAAAACTCCGCATTAAGGCTTGTTGATAAGAAATTCTATTCTTTATCGGCCAAGAGCTTTAGTGAAGATGTTCCGCCAAATTGATATTCCGTGTGTTGACAAAGTACAGTTCTGATAACCAACGTTCTCACATGCTCCTTGATGAAATGAAACGTATGATGTCTATATGCTTGGATCTGGAATGTTGAACATTATTTTGCAGCATAAGGCAATACGCTTTTGTTAATTACACCTAGTACATTGGAACTTTATGAATCAAAGCCATAGTCGATAGTATGATCTCATACAAAGTGACTTGATGCACAACAACCGACAAAGCAATATATTCAGCTTCCGTACTGGATATCGCAGCGCTTTTCTGCCTTTTAGACGACCAGCTTACAAGTCTATCACCCAAAAGTTGTATACTGCCAGATGTACTACGGCGTGTATCTTGACAACCAGCATGATCGCATCTGCAAATGCTGTGTTAGTGCAAGGATGAAATTCGGATACCAAAGACCCGATTGTACGGTTCCTTTTAGATTACACCGAAAGAATACTTTTTTATGCATTTAGGTGCTTTCGGTAGGGCCGAGCCTGAGTACCGGGCACACATGATATAGAAACAATTATAGGTCAGGTCTTCTGGCTTGTAAGATAAGAAGGGGACAAATCATACCACGATAGTGTGATGGATCTACAGCTTTCCCTTCTTTATCCTCATCCAGTTTGGACTTCTCCACCATGGGAGTATCCACTGGGTCACAAGATTCATTGCCCAGATTCTTAAGTGATTCAAGAGCATATTTAGTTTTTGGTGTATGAAGATGCCTCTGGACTTTGAGAAAATCTGTAGTCCCAAGAAAAATGAGGTTTTTCCCTTCATCAGTCATTTTGATTTTGAACTCATTATTTTTGCGAATAGATAACACAGTTCAGGAGTAGATGCGAGCAAAGCAAGATAATATCAACTCGTCTATTGATTTGTACCAGATAAGTCGTTGCCTTCTTGCGGATGATCAGAGTATGATCCATGAGCTTTTGAGAAGTTCATTTGGATTATAGGGAATGACGACAAACATATTTCATACACGCACGTGGAAGCTTGTTTCATCCCATAAAGAGCTTTCGTAAGCTTCTGTTAGTGGTAGGTTTGTCTGGATCCACAAATCCGTTCCGGTTGGCTAACATAAAATTTCTTTCGCAGATTACCATTCAGAAATGCATAGTCTTCACATCCATGTGGTAGATTGACCATGTTCATGTATCACGATTCCTCCAGCATGCAGCAAATGCTAGAAAAATTCGAATAGCCTCTTATTTGCAACCGGAGCGCGGAATGACTCTTCATAATCAATACCTCTTTTGCGGATACCACGAGCGACCAACCGAGCCTTATTTTTCAGGTATACTCCCTAATATCAAGTTTAACATTATAGATTCACTTAAGAGAGTGACAATTTGCTTTGTCAGGAGGAGAGGAACAGTTCCTAAACCTCCAGACGTTTCATCATTCATGAAGTTCTCTTGCATAGCTCATCCACATGCTTAGGTAAGGCTTCTTTTGTAGTTCTTGGTTTCAATGATGTTAGGAAAGGTCTTCCATAGTAGCAGAATAGGGCTTGTTCATGGAGTTGGAGGCGTGTGGAAACGTCTGTCAAGAGCACCGATTATATTCTCAAGTGGGTGATCCTTCGTCCATTTGCTGTTGTGTTCAGAAACATGGTGATCGGGAGGCACAATTGTATGAATAATGACTGATGATGAAGATTGATCAGAAGTAACTTCTGGAAATTGGAATACCGAAGTATGGATCATTACCCATATGTGCAACTTCAATATCATGATTATCTTCTTCAACATCATGAGTATAAGAGGTGTTTTTTAAGTTTCTTGTGGTGTATGGAGAATTTACTTGGTGATGGTGCCTCTTGGATCCATCTGTAGTTGAGAAAGTGAACTAGTTGATTACAGCATGGTTCAGGTTGCAACTGCTTCAGGAATAGGTGCACATGACTTTGGATCTTGTAAATCAACATTAGGTGACTCATAAAATATTGGTTAAACAATTACAAATACCAGTCTGTTCTCGCCAGGGTGGTACTAATGGTGTTTTGAAGGAGTCAGGATTTGGCCACGAGTCTGAACTGATTGAAACAGGAGGTCATTTTCGATGAAGAGCGGGTCCTGAACTGCTTGTGTTCGAAAGCCATCGCGTCAGCTCATAAAAATTCACGTGAATGGTTTCATTATTCGTATGGTAGTCTGTTGTAAATCCGGAAAGCTTTCTTTGTGGGGGCATATCCAATGAAAAATTCCAATATCAGCCTTTGGTTGTACTTGCCCAAAAATTCTCAATATCATTCGGTTGGGTAGCAAAGTGCACCAAGCACAGTTGTAGATAAGATAGATCGGGGGGAGGTTTGTAGTGTAAAAGCCCTTATATGGTTTGTTTTTACCCTGGACGACGACGTATCATGGAACGATTTTTGGGTTTATCTGGCATTGTGGCAACCCCGCTTAGGCCCTTAGAAACTAAAGGAGCTTTTGCATAAATTAACCATAGTGCGTTTGCTGCTTTCGATTAGCGTACGATTTCGTCTTTCAACAACACCGTTTTGCTGTGGGAGTGGTGCAATGATGTTTCATGAAGAGAATGCCAATCCCATGTCTCTTTAATATTCACGCAATTGTCTGATTAACAAACTCAGTTCCATTATCTGTTCTGATGCGTCGGACGGTTTCCTTAAGTCGTACTTGGATCATCTTCAAAAAGTTGATAATAAAAGCTGGAGCTTCATCTTTTGATCGCAAACATTTCACCCATGTAAACCGAGAGTAGTCATCGACAATAACGAGGATGTACTTCTTTCCATTGACACTCGTGACACGCATTGGCCCACATAGATCCATATTGCTAACAGATAGTGTTTTTCTTGATTGGTATCTTCAGATTTGGGGTTTTTTGTGGGGTTTTTTGAACTTTTGCCCAATTCCACATGTGGAACATAAAGTGAATCCTTTTCAAACTTGAGCTTTGGTAGACCTCGTACAAAGTCCATGTCTTGCCAGATGTTTGATAGAACCAAAGTTCAAATGAGAAAGACGCGATTGCCTTAACCAAGACTTGGTTTTTGGACGACTTTTGACAATAGACAAAATAGGAGACGGATGCCATCATATTCCTCCCAAGAGAGAGAGTTATAAAGGTTATCCCCTCGGAGATCACCGTCAATTAAATCAACACTTCTAGTTGTGAATGAAGCAGTGTGTTGTCGGAAACGCCACTTTCATGGATTGGGAATCCAGAATCGTCCCACAGAAAAATAGATTATGCCCAGTTCCTTCAACGTAATAAACCTTGAGACTAGTAACAATCCCAATCTGATAGTCTCCAAAAACCCATTATCTTTGCAACTTTGGTCATTTACGAATTTTAAACTGTACCCAAGAATTTAATGACGAAATTGGTGAGTTGAGAGCGATATTACCCCACGGTCATGTGCTTCGAGCAACCGGATCCAAATACCAGAGGACGATTTGGACAACCTGCATTCATTCAAAGAAGTAGATGGAATATTGGTATTTGTGGAACCCCAGGATTTAATGGGTTACATTTTCGTTAGCAGGACTTGGTTGTTAACAAACCTTAGTTTTGCTAACAGACTCAGCAGTTTTATTCTTCCTAGGTTTCCTTGAGTATACCAATTTAACCACAGGTTTGGGTGATTCAGAGTCTAGAACTATTGGTTTCCTTGAAGGACTTCTATTAGTAGTGTTAATCTAGGTTAAAGGGCACGCATTTCCTACTATAGTGAAGGTCCGACCGGTAGGTCTCCAAAAATAATCCTTCTGAGTGAACACCTTTCCTGTTGGTTTCCAACTATCTTTCTTAGATTTATGCTTATTAGATTTAGCACGAGATTTCACAACATTCAAAGAATTAGAAACACACAAATTATCAGAAGACATGGAATCATCACGGTGAATACAAACATAATCAGAATTATCTTGTTTCTTGAGATTCTGCACAACCGCAGATCCATTAACATTAACAGTACCATTCTTTTTATTCAAACTAGATTTAAACATTCCTAGGGTGAGCTTCTACTTTATTCTTCGATTACTAACTTGGTGTTTGCAGAAATCCTATCCATTCTTGGTATTGCCCTTGAAGGCTGTGATCGCTAGCTCTAGTAGAAAAGTCTTTACTCCTTAGAATGCAAAACACGCTTGTTTGAAAAATATGTTTGAATTCGAGGATGGTCTTTTGTATTTTCTGTGGTTGTGAGTGATTCTGCAAACTAACTTTCTTGTCCTTTCCTCGGTATGACCTCAATTACTGAGGACCACAATTGTTGATGCGTTAGGGCATGATCTACTTATGTGTGAAAGAAAAATCCTGAATGATTTGGTATACCTTAAAGGCAGACTCTAAAGTGGCTATTAAGGATAATTTGGCCTTATTACATGTTCGACTATTTCCCAAGGACCAAAGCTTCTGTCCTGGGTATGCTTAATATACGAGGGTGAAGCAGTCCTTTTATTCAACTATTTTGGTGTGATTGGTTCCATTGTTATTCATTAGACATGTTTTGGATTCAACAGATGGGGGTCACTGTCTCCTTGGTATTCTACGCTTTTCCTTTAAGTTTCCTTAAATACTCATTTTTTAGGGGGCTGCTTTTGACCAAATACTTGTTCCTGAAGTTTTGGCATTTAAATTAGAAATTTCCCGACTTTATATTGACTTGCTTGATTAACGCATCACATTGTTCTTTTGATTGAACACGTTTTGGTTTAATCGAGTTCATAAGTTATTATAAGTCTGTTTCAATATGCTAATTCTCAGCAACACAAGTTTTGTCATCTATGTTCCAATGCAATGTTAATGAAGTCGCATTTCATTCCATCCTATACATTTTCGACTGAATATCCTCTACATTTCCTTTTAAGGGACTTAATTTGCTCTTTCACTGACCACATGACAGTGTCTTTCAGATTGAGATGAGCTTTCAATTTCATTAATTCGAACAACTGAGTAAAACTACAGAGACATTTTGATTTAAAACACTATTTTATATTGAAAAATTTCTTGATTAAGTTGAGAATCAGCTTCCAAAAGTGATGCAATGTTTTTCAAGAGTTGTAAAACAATTTGCAAAGTTTTTTCATAAGTTTCTTTATCAACAAAATAATTTTTCTGACAAGCTCAGTCTCGAGTTCGAGATCATTTTGTACATTCAGTCCAGTTTCAACACTTGCATTCACAGACATTTCACAACAAGGTCTTTACAATATCAATATCAAAGGGCTTGTGCCAAGAGTCGTTCATTTTCACTCAAAAATTGATTCATTTTAACTTCGAAAGTTCTAGACTCCAAGCGATGTTGTTCGACAGCCTGTTCCATTTGATAAAAGACTTTTTGGACATCGCAAGTTCTTCAACCAAGTATCGGTTGTAGTTATTGAAGATTTACTTTATATCTTTTAATTCTTTTATAAACGGAATGATTTCATCTCGAAAACACGCCTTTGTATGTTCAAACCCCCACGTGCCCTCAGTGATAGCTGTGGCAGTGGTTCTTTCTTTGACAACCTGATCAAAGCCAGTAAGATGACGTTTAAGCTTTTTCAAGCTAGTATTTACCATACTTACTGTAGGAAGTTCTTTTGGAACCTCAACTATGACGGTTGTGGAAGAATGAGATGGGTCTAAAGGTGGGACCGAAGTCTCTTTCCAATAGGCATGTTCAGAATATAAATCAGTTTGTCGAACAAATCGTTTGTAGTAATCGTTATTAAGAATATCATAATTAATGGGTCTCGTGTTTATTTTATTCTTCACCATCAATGGATCTTGTTCTTTCAAAAGCATTTTTGAACGACTCTTTTCACTTAGCTCTAATGTTTCATCAGAATCAGGAACCACAATCCTTTTCTTCAAGCAGAAAGGTTTTTCAAAACCGATAGCTTGTTTCGAGGAATGATCATAACCACGTTTGGAGTTAGTCAGCATACGAACAGTTTGCGCAGATTGACCTCTTTTGAAATTGATGTTGTCAAGTTGCTTAATTTTCTTTTCTAACTCAATTTCTCTTTCAATATTTCTGTTTTCTTCTAATTGCAACTTATTTTTAAGTTCAGAAACCGTTTTCATTAAAGAATCCTTTTCTTGCCCTTGTTCGAAAAGATTTTGCTTAAGATGTGCAATCTCTGCAAACTGTTCATTTGGACCTGAAAAACTGTTTTCAACATTTTGTTTTTCTTTCAACTCTTTAACCTCTTCTTTATATCTGTCAAGCTCGGTAGTCAAAGCTTTATTGACAGAGTTGCAATGCGTCACTTGGGTAGTTATTTGGTCAAACATAGACAATATCAGGACATCTTGTTGAGCAGAAGAGTTAGAATTCTGAACAGTTTCCTGTTGTGTTTCACTCAGATACTGAGAATAAGGAATGATATTGCTATCACTGATTATATCAGTTTCTGACTGACTCACATCATTAGACTGCACAGAAGACGTCATGATCTGCTCACTTTGAGTGAATAAGTCATAGTTCAGATTATCTTGATTGTGTACCTCAGTGAGTGCATCTGATCCATTCCTTGAGAGATTGGCCATGAGAGCAATTTTGGCTGAATTGAGTTCATCACAATCAGAGTCATATGCATCCAGATCATCGGCTTGATAAGCGGCATTGTGAGTGATGACTGTCTGAGAGTTTTGAACATCAGGGAGTCCTGGATCTGCCAAGAATGCTATCTCTTCCTCTGTTAAAGCTTGTCCACCTGCTTGAGCTTGAACCAACAACACTTTATCGTTGAACCATGTCTCATCCCTTTTCCGCTTAGGCTTAGTGCACTGCTTTGCAATATGACCCTCCCCTTTGCAATTGTAACATATAACAGTCCGTGGTTTTCCCGTGTTGCTACCACTTGCACCAGATGTGTATTTTCTTGTTGTTCCAGCAGCATAAGAAGTGTGTCTCCCCTGTACAGGTTGTACCGTCACTTTTCCATCATAGATGGTAGCTTGTTGACGAGGGTTTGACGAAGTCCTTAGCTGGTTGTTGGTGGTAGGATACCGAGATGTGACAACAGCAGTCAAGAATGACATCATGTGATTAATTGCATCAATCGGATCATCCCCCTTCTGGAAAACTGGAACAACTAAGCTGGAGTCTGGTTGGGAAAACTCTGGTTGTTGCTGCTGATAGGTTGTGGGAGCATATTCCAGCTGTGGGATTGATGGTTGTTGAGAATAAACGTTGTGGTGAACGGTGGATTGATACTCATTTGTGGGATAAGTACTTGAAAGAGGTGTTGAGTATTGATGATGTTGATAAGGTGTAAGAAACTGAGAAGACTGATATGGTGAAACATGCTGTTGAGATAGAGACTGTTGGTGAGGATGTAGATGAGATTGATAAGTTGGCTGAGTTAACTGATGAGATGCAACTAAAGCAAGAGGATCAGGGTTGCGTTCATGCATCAAACGAACTTCAATTGCATGTCGTTCATGTTGTTGCAGATGAGCATGAAGTTGATCAACGTTGGTAGTGTGCAAATCTTTAACCAGTTTAACATCAGTGACAAATTTGCTCCATTCGTCAGGAAGAGTGTTTAAGAACTTGGTGTTCACTTGAAACTGCTCTAAAGGCATCTTGTAAATGTTCATGTCATTGAGTAACAGAGTGAACCTCAAGTAATACTCATGCAACGTCTCTCCTTTCTTGTAGGTAAACTTATCAAATTCATCATACAACTTGCACTCCCCGTTCTTGTATGATTAATGATGGTTTCCTTTGCCTCCAACCAGTTAATTTCTCGCCAAAGATCCTTTGCTACACATGTGACTCACTAAAACATAGAAATTTTCAGTTGGTAAGCCTTAAGAATTAATGTTAATTGATTGTGATGTCTGCAACTCCTCTGATCTCATCGCACATATAGCCTCTCCCACTCACGAGCGAGCACAGTGCAACAACTCACACAGATACTCTCCCCAAACTACATATACCACTATCTCTTAGCGCTACGTTCTAATACTCCATACCGACACCTCAGACAATACATGACACTAGGAGCGACCACACAAACACATCGCTCTTCTGCCCACTCTTCTCTATCAGCGACCACACACACTAGCGCGTTCGCGTCAGATAATTCATAGCCTCCTTTGACTGGCGACTCGAAGAATCTAACAACACCTTCTCTCTACTGCGCGTACTAACCCAACTTGCGAGTGCAACTACTCTACAACACACTCTGCAACCTACTCACACATACAACAACAGATGAGGATCTTTATTCGCATGTCGACAGTTAGGGAGCTAGCATTTATATGAGTCAGGAGTCTTAGCACCGAGACACACGAAATCCTCTAATCGCATCCCAAAAGTGCGTGCACACTACTCTTCTATATATATGAACACACCCACACACATCTTCAAAGAGAAACTACATGAGTCTCGACTCGGAGGAAACGGCCTTAATGCGAGTACAGAGCAAACCCTTCAGAGATCTCTCACGAATGCCCACTTTTCGCTTTATGTTATTGATGATTCTTTGAATCTTAGAACTACACGATTTTACGATTCTTGACAAAACCGGGAAACAAATTATTTGTTTTCACGGATTTTACTAGTCCAAAATATAACCGTTATAATTTAAAATTGAGTTGTTAATTTTTGAAGTTGATTTCCTATACGAATCAGACCTCCGTTCATCGAACACGTATGTAGAACCGCGTTCTCGACATTGCAAACTGAACATAAACCGCTCGTTCTCCAATCGAGCACGTAAGTAGCTCGTCGATTGCAAACTGGAAAACCGCTCGATCGATCCGACACGTAAGTAACTCGTTCGAATCAAACATGAAAAGCCGCTCGGTTCGATCAAAACTGAAAACCAGCTCGTCGAATCAAAACTGAAAACGCTGTATCATCGACACGTAAGTACTCGTTCGATTGAAACTGAAACGCCGCTCGTTCGATCAAAACTGAACAACCAGCCTCTACGAATGCCTCTTCGAACTCAACTAGTTCCGAATTGTCTTGTTCGAATCCTCTAGTTTCGAACACCTACCCCTATTTCGAAACACAACTTTTCAACACTCACAAAAAACACGATTTGTTTTAACGATTTTTAGAAAAAATTCCTTGTACAAACTGTATTACTAACCCTAGAGGAAAACAATAAATAATGAAAACTTTAAGGTTTTATTAAGCCAAAAAAGAAGCACACTAATTTATCTTTGTAAAGGTTTTTGAACACTAATCAAAAACACACAAATCGAAACACACCCACTCCTGGCTCTGATACCAGATCTGAAGGAAATTACTAGTCAAACTAATGAAACAACCCCAAGAACTTGAAGTAGATTGTGGTTGGAATTTTGTTAGAGAAACTTGGATGGAATGGAGGAATGTATTATGAATGTATGAAAACAAATGGAACAACCAAAATGAACAACCACCCTCCTACCAAGACAAGAAGGGTGTAATAAATACTACCATGGCCGCCCATGGGCTGAGTTGGCCACCCATGACCGTGGCCGGACTAGATTACTAATCTAATCCTTATACTTAACTACGAGCTAAGATTATTACAACTTTGGAAGTGACCGACACTTTTCGTGTTTCCAACAAAAGCTCATAGCTAGAGATTGGAACACATGTATTTATCTTCCCGAGGTATGTGTTCAGACCTGCAAGTGATGGTTAGGTTGAAGTTTACCTTCTTAATGATTCTTTTGAAAAATTGCAAATGCAGTGCAAGAACTAACAAAGAATCACCTAATGTAACATAGAATTTTGCGCTTCAAGAAGCTTGTACTTGGGCTTCCTGGTAATGATTTTCATTAAATGGATTAGGACACATGCTGTAATAGTGTCAAATAACGAAATTAGAGTTTGTTGTAAAAGCTTATTGTTTAAAGTAAATCTTCAGGCATTCAAATGGATTGACGGTTTCAAATCGTTGCACACCCCACCCTAATTTTCAAATATTTGGAATGTGTATTATACTAAGATGAAAATTCAATCACAAGATATTTTCATTTATGCATTTGTTTGTTTCATTTTGTTTGTTTTAACATAATTGCATATATCTTTATATATGTTTTAGTAAATCAAGGATTACACTAAAACGGGGGGGATTTGTTGGTGATTTTAGTATCATCGACGGCCATTTAGGTAATGACGATTTACTAGACACTAATGAGATTTCATATTCGGCTCGGATACGAGTTAGGGAAGTGTGGAGTGCACACTCGTTGATTTAATATGTTTCGACCATGACAAAATGTAGGGGTCAAGGGGGCTGCACCCCCTTGTGGGGTCAAGAGGCAGCGCCCCTTGCGGAGTCAAGGGGCAAAGCCCCTTGCTGGAAAAACAGTTGTAAAAGTTGGTTTTCAACCAACTATTAACTGCATAAAACTGTCTTTACAATCTGTTTTATAAACAGATCGATTAGTCTCATTCTGACAGACGAATATACACATACATAATCTCTTTTGCTCTTGATTTGTGTTCTTGTGCCTAGACACAAATTGTTACTCTTCTTGTATTATCCCGATAGAGATTTCGTGCAACCCAGGCATATAAAGGGTCGAAATACTTTATACGGAAAGTGAACTCAACACGATACAAGCAAGATATCCAGGATCATCACACACCCTAAATATCTAACAAACGTATAAAGTATTTGTTGTGATCATGGCTGGAAATACGGTGAAGGAGATGACTATGAATTTTGGGAAACTAGATAGGTTTGAGGGGCATGACTTTAGGCGATGACAGAAACTACCACCTGTACCAATTTCCTGAGAAAGAGGCACATTAGGTATTGCCGTGGATTGGGTCTTAAGGATGTTACCACTGTCCTGCTCTGCATCTAAGCTAGCAGCTGTAGTAGTAGCATTTTCCACTCTGTCACCCAATATTATGGACAGCACTCTTTCACCAACTGTAAGGGACCACCAGACTGAGGTATCTTAGTGTCCTGACCTATTTTGGCTTGCCTAGGTGTTTGAGTCTTTTGGGGATGCGATGCAACGGTAGTAACTTGTACTTCATGAGAGGGTTAAGTAGGGGAAGGTGTTGGTTGGGGTTCAGAGGGTTGTCTTGAACCTTCACCCTCCACTGCTTGTATTGCCAAACATACTATTGAAATATATGAGTAATTGTACCCGAAAAACTTTTTGCCTTTTCTTTTCATATTAGCCACAAAACTGCTTGTGTTATGTTTAGGTGTTTCATAAGTATCATTAAAAGGTTCTGCAAGATTTTTAACTTGGTTATTCAAAAACAGTTGTGAAAACCTTGGATACATCAAAAACTTTTTAGAAATTAGATCCAAGTTTCTTAACATATCATTAAAAATTAATTTAGAAAAATTAAACGTTTGATTATTTGCCAAACATATAACTGCTAAAGCAATATTAGTTGAAAACTCATTCCAAGCAGTAGATTTTGAAATTAGACAATGTAAGATGGTATGTATAAGATACTTCCATTGAGGGGAAAAGAAAGCTTTTGAAAAGTAAGTTTTTATGAAACAATTTCATTATCCTAATCAATGCAAGGTTTTTCCAAAATTTTGAATTGTTAGACTAGCAACACCATCCTCATCATTAAAGTGAAGATTACTCCTCACTGATGATTCTGATATTACTATAGTCTTGCTATCAACCTTGGCATGTATTTGCGTTTCATTATTGACTATTTTAGACTTAGAAGTAGCCCAAAATGCTCAGTTAAGAAGCATAGAGATAGTAGGACTTATGGTAACGAATACATGATAGTGCTAGTTGTCAAGCAGTTGTCCAGCTATCTGATGAAAATGCAGATTATTTCCCCTCTGTTCTTTCCAAACCAAGCAAACAATATTGTATTGATCAAAACAATTTCAATCCGATGGATGATTAAGTTGGATGATGAAATTATTAAATTTTTGTGTTAAGTTGAAGTGGAGTTTGTGAATTTTGAGAGCATTTTAGTCTTCGAGAGTATTTGATGATCTTGGTGTAGCTCGGAATATGCTTATATAGATACAATAAAGGAAATCCTATAATAGTAGGAAAACGTTGGATCCGACCAAGAATTTTGCTCAGAAAGTTATTAACTCCAACGGTAACCCAGTAGAGTACTAACTTTGGATCAGCCAGTACTAAATTTTCCTAGCTAGTACTAACTTTCGACCCTAGCAGTATCTAATGCTTAGCAGCATTTAACCTTACAACTACCAGGTTTACACCAAATTCATCATTAATACATCTTCAAACCACTCCAATGAATAAAATCTAAACTTACACATCTTTAGAGATTAAGTTAATTCCAAGTAGTAATCAGATAGTGACCTGCTAACATCAAATGCACCTTTGTAAGTAGATCAAAACTATTGTGATCTGTATGTTTCTTTATTACTTGAATGAGCTTCTTCTAATAAAATGATCTCTAATGTAATTGGTTGCCGTATGTTATGTGCTTGGTTTTTGATTGAGAACACTAGAATCTTCTTAATACATCATGGTGCTTTCATGATTCAATGTGAATCTTGGGTGTTAATGAGTAGATTGGAACCTCGTAATCAAGCTATTTTAATTTGTTCCTAACTCATGTACTCAGAGCATTTAGCTTAGCCGCAACATACTCTGCTGCAGTGTGTGGTGTGGCAACTAGAGTTTCGCCTTTGTCATTGCCTGAAATGCAAACCTTTTGCCAAGAATTTGACAACCTCTCTGTTGTAGATTTCCTGTCAAGGGATAGCTCCAACAGAATCACTGTCAAAAAAAATGCTTCAAAGTCCAAATGGTTGAATGCTTCTAAGATAACTAATGGCCTATATTTAGGCCTGACTCTTGCAAGTATCTAAAGATCCTCTTTACTGCATGAAGATGTGAGACTTTAGGAGTTCTTTGACATTGCACACGCAAAACAAGAAAACATATAGGTCAGGCTAGAAGCTGTCAAGTACACTCAATGATCTAATCATTGTCTGTATAATTAAAAATCCACATCCTTGGCTCTCTTCAACTTGAGCTATGCCTTTATTAGGTCTCTATTGGAGGTTGGCTGTCTTCACTATAACAAAATTAAACTTTCTTCACATTATCAGCCATATACTTGTATTGGCTGATGAGATTCCATCTGCTTTACTACATCCCTATGAAGAAAAGTGAGCTCTCTAATAGAACCTCATCTGGAAATCTCTTGTTCATTCATTTGCTCAACTCAACACATAAAGACTTCTTGTGGACCTAATGATGATGTCATCAATCATACACCTGCACTACAGAATACTCACTTTTGTCTTCTTGATGAATAGAGTTTATCTATAGTGACTCTCCTAAATCTATTTTCTAATAAGTAGGTAGACAAGGTCTCATACCGGGCTCTAGGATACTTGATGTAGACATATAAAGCTTTTTCTACCTTGTAAACTTTGTTAGGGAATGTAGATTTTCAAAAGACCAGGAGTGTGGCAAAACATACACCTCCTCTTAAATTAGTAACATTTAAAAAAGTGTTCTACGTCTTCACATCCATCTGGTACACAATAAACCCCATAAATGATGCATAGCCATATATAACTGATTGAATTCTATCCTAGCAAATGAGAGTATATAAACCTATCATAATCAATTCCTTTATTCTTTGGTGTAACCTGTGACACCGCCTTACCTTGTTTTTCTAACTAACTATCCCTTCTCATCTTTATTTCGTTTCCTATGGACCCATTTCGTTTCCAATGGCATGCTTGCCTTTGGGTAAATCAAGCAATCTTCAAACCTTCTGCAATCTAAACTGTAGCAACTCATCTTTCATTGCCTCTATCCAGCTCGGATTTGTTAAAGCTTGTGTTACCTTCTTGGGTTTTATTTGTGAGAGAAAACAGGAAAATAAGCAGTTCTAATAATCCTTGTGGTTGGTTCTCCTCAGCTTTTTGATGTAACTGACCATAGCATGTTCTTGAGAAGACTTGGTCATTCTCTTAGTTTGGGGTGCTGAAAGTGGGTCCCTTACGATTTACTCTTTAGGATGATCCTTGTGAATCCTGGTTGTAGGAATAGGACTGACATTCATGGTTGTTTCTAAGTTGTTGAGGTCAGCCTCTGCACCCACATCTTCATCATCATATGCACCACTAAAGATACCAGTATTTAGAAGATCAATAGTATCCTCCCAATCATGCATAAGAGGATCCGTTAGAAGATCATTAGCATTAATAAAACTTTACCCAATAGCACTAACAGATGGACTAATAGTAGAAACTTTGTTAGTGCTGTTAGCATAACCTTGCTTCTGTTAAACAAGCAAATTATCCAATTTAGCTCTTAAATCCTGCACATTCTGGTCACCTTTGTAGAATACTAGTAATCTAATGAATCAACCAAGAACAAGAAGTGAGATTTGGGTTGGATTGTTAGAGAGACTTGGAATATGGATGATGTATTATTATGGAATGTATGGAATGAATGGATAACCAAATGAACAACCAACCCTCTCCAAGACTAGGAGAGGGTGTATATATACTACCTATGGCCGGCCCATGGGCTGGAGTTGGGCCACCCATGGGCCTTGGGCCGGACTAGATTACTAATCTTTTCACTTATTCTAATTCGAGCTAAGATTGTTACAACTTTGGAAGTGACCGACACTTTTAGTGTTTACAACAATCTCCCCCTAAAGGGAGGTACTGACTACAATTTACTAAACTTTAACCTATGCATTAACTTTGCTTTTTCCTTGTCTTTAGCTCGTACCTAAAAACCCAAAGCACAAACCTGTCTATTGTTCACTCTCCCATAGATTACTTTCGCTTGTGGAATATGTTGTAGTGATCTTTATGACTTCTTGGATTGAGCTTGTTCATTGAACTTGTATTTGGAAATATGTGATCTTGGCCTCGTGAGTATCATCAACCAAGCACAATCTCATACGCGCCAACTTGTAACTTTGCCACCTTGTGGACTTGCGACTTCTGGACCGACATGCTCATACCATTCTTGAAAAGCTTTAATGTTGCATCTTTCTTGAAATTCTTTAACTTTAACACTTTGACACTTCTAGAAAGATGTGTGGTATCAGAGTAGCGGAAGTCTTGAAACATGTACTTGAGCTTTCATGATGACTTTATGTTTGTCGGTCGGGTATGAGCATGTGGTTATGGATCTTGTGAGCCAGCTGGAATCAGGAACCTCCACCACCATTTTACATAGCCTGCATAAAACAGTTAGCAATAAAACAGGGGGACGAATATGGCTTTGTCATTCGTCCAGGTTTGGTTGGAGAAACCATCGGATCCGTGAGGATCGACCTGTGATCAGATAGATTCAATTTAAGAAGAATCTTCTTGACAGGATTTCCAGCTGAAGTATTGAATCTTTCTAACACATAAGTATTAGATTCATCGTACTCAGCATGTTCTCATTATCGGAACGTCTCAAAGCAGACAGCACGATAAGAGTGAACCAGTGAGTTACTATCTCACCGATTGATATAGAAAATTGATTTGAAAATCAATCAGTGTATCACTTACAAAATTGTTTTTGTGACACACCGAGAGTGTTTGTCATTTTCAAAATTCACTAACAACCGTTGATCCATTTCCTGGAACAAGTTTGATTCTTATAGAATCGCACCATCGTTTCTTTCCAGTTGTCACAAGTTTGATTCATAAAGAATCGCACAAGTTACCTACCATGAGCTTGTTTGATGTTGACTCAAGCAGGATTTCCATCTTCATTGTGAATAAATTCACTCTGATGTTCTGGCAAAATCACAAGGATAATGCGAAGGACTCTTAAATGTATCTTGTAATTCACATTGTGTGACTTAGCAAGAAGGGTTTGGCAAGTGTCCTAATGAGATTTATGGATGATCTCTTTTGGCTCTAGACTCAATAGTGCACTTTTATTTTAGTGATCGGAGGCTGGAGCTGAGTGCCACCTTTTCAATATCAACAAACTCGGAGTGAGAAAGTCAATAGAAATGAGTGTATCTCCGTGAGTTTTGAAACAAAGTCTTTCTGACTTTGAGTAGCTGGGAGGGGTTGTGCATAGCGTCACTGGGTCCATGACTATCTTCAATGTCAGACACTACTGAGTGTTTCTAACAGCATATGTATTGACCCGGTTTCTGCCTAAGTGTATGGAGGGCTTCTTTATTTTCACCCTTTATCTTTACTTTTCTTTTTCATTCTTCAACCCCTTCAATGCTTACCGAGACTTCATGACTAACACCTTGTTGGGTTTGTTCCAGTGTTAGCTCCATCTCAGTCAGCATTATTCCCTTTTCTCACCTTTTCTCCTTTTTAATCATACCTAAGGACTTCTACCCTAACTAGTGGATATCCCTGGGTAGATCCCTCCGGTTCTGGCTGGATCATGGGATCTGAAAACCTAAGCCTAACCGCCTTATAACTTCAAGAATTTAAGAACATGGTCAGTCTTTAGGGTATTTCATCACAATCCTTCCAAAAACATTGAAAATTTCAATCAAAGTGTTTGATATAAATATCAAAACATTTACACTTTGAGAGTTTTCATCATCACTAAAAGCTCCCCCTTAACATGTGCATCGTTATCGTAGTACATGCTAGGATTGGAGTGCATTGAGTCTATTTTATGTGATCACTTCTGTCAATATTTATTAAGTCCGGGTTAATCACATTTTCTCCCCTTATCCAAAATGTTAATCCCTTGATATTTTGGATATCAATTGATTAACCGTTCGGGGACAAAATGAGATATGATAACAGAGTGGAACATGTTATTGCTCCCCCTCAATTTTTGAGGGTTTATAAGATGATGCCGAGTACAATTATTTGAAAATTTTGAATTTACTGAAAAATTCTTGAAAAAATTTGTACTCGAGCACATCTTATAAGTCACCAATAAGTCTACACTAATAATGTACATATTCACAAGTTATTTAATACGTACAAGGTTTGACCTGTTATGATGAGGACATCATATGATAAATCATATGGTCCTTTACAGCAGTCGAAAGTCTCCCTCGTATGGTCTCCGACCAATAAATTTCTCCAAACTCCTCATAATCCTCATGGTCTTTAGCTGTTTATCAATTGCCTGGATCATAGCTCCTGCTTTATCTCTATCACTTTGTCTCCAGATAGTCTGAGGCAGATACTTCATCCGAATTCCTTTTAGACGATCATCAAGAGCAGTCCGAACATCATTGAGTGTACCGTCACTGAACTTGTGTAGTTCATCAATACGCATCAATCTGTTCTTCTTGTCTTTGTTCTGGTAAATGAAACCTCTGGGATTGGAGTATGCTGAATAAGCTTCCTTTTGTTTAAGATCTGATCTGTACGTATCCGGCTTTGTGAGGTTGAGCTTCTTTTGATAACTCTCGACACCTAATTGAAGATCTTCCACACGCCTTTGGATGACAACGCTTCTTGTAAACATTCTCAAGGAGACATTAAAAGCTAGGCATTCTTCAACGGTAAGATTTGTTAACTTGCCTTGAACAAGAAGAATCAGCATGTCTTCGATGTCTTGGATGTGAAGCCTGTTGAAATCGCCTTCTTTGAATGTATACAGCTTGTCATCATCTCTACGAACAATGATCCAATCCAGATGCTTGTAATTATGCCATTCGACTATTTGAAGTTTTGTGACAGCAATGATTCTGCGTTTGGAGTAGACATCTCGAGCAGATTCCCTATTAGCCGCAAATCTATAGAATTGTTGTTGTTTTCGTCCCCAATGTGAGATTCTGTTTGTCGTAGCTAACCGGCACTTGACTCCACATTGTGTTCGGGACCAGATCTTCAATCCATTTGATATTCCTGTAATCTGCAGCCTTTATCTTCGTCACTGAAGTTGTATATGTACGGCTTGAGACACCACCAGTATATGTACGGCTTTGAAACACACTACTTAGATATACTAGTCATTATTGATGAAGTGATCAAAATGTATGACACGTACGACCTATGAGAATAGATAATCAATGGTAGTGGTTTTCGCAGATCGATGAATGATATTGCTGAACTTCAGGTTGTGTCCAGTCAAAATGATCAGTGGGTTTTCCTTGTAACTTCTTCAAAGAAATACTCAAGTTCTCTAGACCTTGCATTGATCCTTCATCAGCTCAAAGTTGGGACCGACTAATAAATTCAGGAGTTAGAGTGACAACTTTAAGACTAGTTTCATCATAAAAGCTGAGAAGTCAAGAGGAGTGTCCATTAGCTCATTAAACGACTCACGTGGATCTTTTATCTGGGCCAAAGAGCTTAGCCAAGGTTGAACATGTCCATGAGCATCAGGCAAAGTCTTGTTCCAATCACGATCGGGAGAAGGAGGTTTTGCTGGTTTCTGAAACAAATTAGGAAGCTGAGAGGTCTCTTCATCAGGTTGATCTTCAGTAACTCTTGTTTCGAACTCCTAATGTGCGGATTCTTCAGACTCATCAGCATACTTGTGATGAGATTTGGACCCTTCAGTTGACTTGTCAGTTGTCTTGGATGTCTTTTCCTTTGGTGCACTGTTTGACTCTGGTTCTTTTCTCGCTATTCTTCTCTTAGACCCCCGGTCTGATCCAGCGGAGGGTTCTTCGTCTTTATCCTCTTCATCTTGATGTCTTTTAAATGAAACAATTTCTCCATATGTGTCAAGTATAAGTTTTTCACTTTTGTAAGCGTCAACCAATGCTTTGTAGAGATTCTTTTGTGCATCAGATATGTGGATTGACTTATTGCTCTCCATCTTATCTATGAGAATCTTTTTCAGTTCTAGTTCGGATAGGTTGGCGGCTACGGCATGAGATGTCTTAGATTCATTGGATGAACGAGTCAGAACCTCTGCTTTGAGTTGTTCATTTACAGTCTTCTCAATTTTCGGCAAGATCTTAGAGACTTGTGCTTTAACTTGTTCCTTGACTTGATCATTGATTATTTTCTTAATGTTATCATCAAGTTTATTGATGAAGTCTGCATTTTCAGCTTGGGCTTCATCTCTGAGTCTTTCAGATTGTAACTGAACAGCTGTTTTGATGGCTTCATGCATCTTGTTGGCAAGGTACGCATCAATAATGCCGGGAATTGAAGAAATTGTTGCAACAAATTGATTCGTTTGATTGAACTCTGAGAAGTTGTTTTCCAAAGTTTTTAGTCTATGGTCAAACCCGAATAAAGAGCCAAAATTGGGAAGATCTTGTAGGGAGGAGCGTGGAACAGTTGCTGGTGTAGTAACTAGTGTTTGTTGCAGATGTGTGATGAGAGGGATGCGTGGTGGAGGAAGAGTTGTTGTAGACAAAAGAGGTGGCTCAGCAATAGTAGTAACCGGAACATCTATCAGTGAATTTGACTCAGTGTTACGATTAAATATAGAGTTAATACATGTATCTGGACTAGGGTTGAGCATGTTAGAAATGAAGCCAGATGACACAGAAGAACTATGTTGTTGACCTTCAGGATTGACTGGAGTTATGATCACATGAGTATCTTCTATTACTTGAGTAGTTTGAACATTAGTCTGTTGAGCATCTGTCATTTCAATATCTCGTCCTTCCAGATTGACATTCACGTCCCTGTATAACTCATTCGCTTCATCTTCATCATCATCATTGTCATCATCATCATCATCCTCTTCATCACTGGACTCCCAAGAGATTTGCTCATCATCAGATTTATAAGTAGGTACATCGGGAACCCCTGGTTTGATACCAGTTCCTTTATTTGCACCTGAGCCACTGGCGTGAGAGTTGTGAGTTTATATCTTGCTTCTTTCAAGAGAAATCTTCATCTGTTCAGCTTTAGTCAAAGCAACCTCAGATAGCACCGTTAAACCTTTTGACTTTGTTGCAGAATGCTTCTTCTTGGCAGGTTTATCTCCCTTAGCAGAAGTCTTGATTCTTTTTCCTTTAGAAGCTTGAGTAGGCTTCGTCTTAGGAGATGATTCAGAATCAGCTTTCTTCTTTGTAGATTTTGGTTTTGGAGTCTTTTCACCAGTAGCATAAGCATGGTAAGTCATGTAGGCTTCGGACTCCAACATGGCTTGGTTGGTCAAATGCTGAGGGAGAATAGCACCGTATACCTGTGTGTCCTAATGTTTAGAAATGACTCTTATTGTGGTAAACATGAAGTCATTCTTGGCATAGTGCCAAAACATCTTGTTTATCCTTGGAATTGCCTGATCCTTTGCCATGAAGTAGTCGACAATGAACATTGTTCTTCTTAGAATTCTTGTTCTCCACTTGATACACCAAATCTTCCCACATCAAGTAGACATAATTAACATTCTTGTTATGATACATTCCCCAAAGAATTTGAGCACGTGACAAATGAAGACTTTTTAGAGCAGTAGTTTTTCCACCTAGACACTTGTTGATTATGGCAGCAAATGATCTCCATGGTTGATGTATGTGATTGGGACGTGACTGTCGGATAAAAAATTAATCTCACCAGTGTGTCCACGGTCTTCTAAAAAAAGATATATTAAATGTTCAAGTGAAGGTTTTTCTTCAAATTCCTGGCCTTGGAGTTTAGGGCAAATCTTGAGCATATTTAATGAGTTGTCAACGTTAACAGTATGACTTTTGCCATTCAGCTGAAACAAGTGGAAGAATGATATCTGGAGAGAGTGACGTACGGCGCTCAGAAATCTTGCATGTATATTTCTGGTACATCAGCAGTGATCTCAAATGCGTTGTAGAATGGAGTGAGTTTGAGAGCATCTAATGCCACTTGAAGAGTAGGTTCCTTGGATTTGAGATTAGAGCTTAGTCAGAGATTGCTTTTCCCTATCTTAAAAGACGGTTTTCAGGTGTGACTAATTCATCATCCATCGCCTTTTGTTGAGCTCTTGTGGTGTCCATGATTCTGCTAAGATAGGATCAATATAGTTTATGTACAATCAAATTATACAATATACTATAGAGACCAATTGAGTGAGTACGTAAAGTTGATCCATGATGTGAACGTTTCTTAGGAATTAGGAACTTTAAGCCATTTTGCCATCTTAATTAAGATCTTTTTTTATTTAGAAGACAGCTTAAGACAACTTAACTTGTTTAAGTGGCTAATTAAACCAAGTTTAATTTACTCCTGTATTAAGTTTTTCCTAAAATTGCCATTTAATAGGCAAATTTGATCTTAAGTGTTTTGGGTCTTTTGAAACATAGACTGATTTCTAAGGAAAAACTATTGTTCCTGTTCTAGATTTAGCTATTGTTTGGTTCCTTAAAGTTCCAGTTGTTCGTTTCCTTAAGATTCAAGTTGTTCGGATCCTTAAGATACAAGTTTGTTACCGGATTCCTTAAACACAAGAGGTTGTTCGGTTCCTATTAACAAATGAGTTTTGTTCAGTTCCAATTAGCAATTGAGTTGTTCGGTTCCTATTACCTACAGTTGTTCGGTTCCTGCTAACAACTAAGTTGAGTTGTTCTAATTAGCAATTTTTTTTAAGTTGTTCAGTTCCTATTACCTACAGTTGTTTTGTTCCTGCTAACAACTAAGTTGTTTGGTTCCTAATAGCTATAGTTGTTCGGTTCCTTAATGTACTCAGTTGTTCGGTTCCTGAGTACAACAAGTTGTTCAGTTCATGTGAAACAATCACAAACATAATGTTTTTAAGCATTTACACTTGTTTGTACAACATTCTTATTTAAGAGAACAATAGTTAGCAACATGATAACAACATGAATCAACAAAGTCATCAAACGCATACACAAAACGAGCACTTTAAAGCATAAGAGCACATATATTCAACAAGCTTCAATTAATAGTGTTATATAAACACTTAAACACATTCAAGAAAGTTGTATTAAACTCCCTAATACAAAACCCACAAACTTTTTACAATATTTCACATAAACCCTAATTTTCGCACCTAAAATTAATCATAACCTAAGAGAATGATAACTTTAATCAAAACTGTTTAACACGAGTGCTAGGCACACCTAAAGCTACAAAACCCCTCAACCAATTTGGTGTTTTAACCATTTTGATTTTTCAAGAACCCTAATTTGAAAATTAGGGAATTCGAGATCAATATAGGATGAAAAACCAATTCCTTTAAGACGTGTGTAGTTTAGGTGATAGAGAACACTTTTCTTATTATACCTTAGAGATGAAAGTGGCTAGAAATAAAGATTGAAGGTGAGGCGATTCGAATGAGGGTTTGAGAGAGTGGGAAAAATTTCTTAAGTGTGTGTGTGTGTGTGTGAAAAGAGACGTGGGTGGGTGATGTTATAAAACAAATATGGTTTTTGACACATTCACCCCCTGTGGTTTCCTATTCCTTTTATTTTTTTACACATTAAGTTTTATAGCAAATAAAGTTTAACAATGTGGCAAAACATAGTCCCTAATGTTTTTAACTAACATACCTAAAAACTTGTATTTGCACATTTACTCCCTAAAGGCATGAACACATAACATATAAGGCATACATAAGTTAAACTTAATTAACTTTCCTTAAAGAATGATCCGTCATTATCAAAAACTTTATCCGTTTATTCCGTGACTTATTTTGAAAGACCGTTTTAAAAGATTATTGGATGACACATTCTCCCCCTCAAATGATGACCCGTTTTCTATTTAAAGAGTTGTTGTCATTGTTTGAGTGGTCGAATTGTCTTTGAAAATCTTTTTGTGATTACTGAAAACACTGATTCATTATGAAGACAACTTTTTACCAATAAAAATAAGATTTCTCTTATTTTGACAAAGAAATGCACTGACACGTACATTAATTTGTATATAGGAAGCACGGGTTGTGTTGCAAAGTAAACACAAGCCTTTGCATGGTTATAAAGTAGACCATGCCCGAGAATAAATTCCCGTTGAGAGGTCAAGTTTTCTTTTTGAAATACTTGCCTTTAAGATGATGACCGGGTTGCTATCTGAAATAATAGCAAGCCATTTTTGGCATGTTTTGAAAACATTTGGAACTTCTGCTCGAACTTCATTTACAGCCTCGTATCATTATTGAATGACATTTCTAAGACCGTAAATGTTATCGATTTTCAGAAGACATGCCATTATTACCTCTTTTTATATTTTTCTTATTTTTTAATTTTTTCTTTGGTTTTAAATATTTTATATTTTTGTATTTTGTTTTTATAAAAGGTTTTTGAAAATGAGAAATCTTTTTGGTTTTTCTAGTTTTGAATATATACCTATGATACACAAGATATAAGAATAGGTACCACCACTATTCTTCAACTTCATCTGCCAACTATTTCAGTGTCTCAGGCGTAAAACTTCGCATTCCCAGCTTGTTGATCAGAAATTCAATTCTTTCTCAGCATAGGGCTTTAGTGAAGATGTCCGCTAGTTGATACTCCGTGTTGACAAAGTAAAGATCTACTACTCCATTCTATACTTGCTCTTTGATGAAGTAGAATCTGATGTCTATATGCTTTGATCGAGAATGTTGAACATTGTTGCAGCATAAGGCAATAACGCTTTTGTTATCACAGTACATGGGAATTTTATTGAATCCAAGGCCATAGTCGGTAAGCTGTGATCTCATCCAAAGGACTTGAGCACAACAGCTAGACAAGGCAATATATTCAACTTTCATACTAGATATCGCAAGTCTTTTCTGCCTTTTTGATGACCAGCTAACAAGTTTGTCTCTCAATAATTGCATACTTCCAAATGTACTTCGTCTAGTATCTTGGTAACCCGCGTGATCAGCGTCTGCATAAGCTGTTAGAGCAATAGAATAATCCTTTGGATACCAGATTCCCCTATTAATGGTTCCTCGTAGGTATTTAAAGATTCTTTTTATAGCATGTAAGTGCTTTTCGGTAGACTTTGCCTGATACCGGGCACACATGCATACAACAAATGTTATGTCTGGTCTACTAGTTGTAAGATACATAAGGGTGCCAACTATTCCACGATAGTGTGTAGGGTCAACAGCTTTCCCTTGTAGATCTTCATCCAGTTTGGATTTCTCCACCATGGGAGTTTCCACGGGGTTGCTAGATTGCATAGCATATTTTTTCATTGATTCTAGAGCATATTTAGACTGGTTTAAAAAGATTCCTCTGGGACTTTGTGAAATCTGTAGTCCTAGAAAAAAATAATATTTTGCCCATCATCGACATCTTAAAATTTGAACACATTATTTTTGAAAATTGATCACATAGTTCAGGTGTAGTAGACGCAAAGATTATATCATCAACATAGATTTGTACCAGGAGAATATCTTTGCCTTGTCTTCTGATGAACAATGTGGGATCTACGGTTCCTTTAGAGAATTCATGAGAGAGTAGAAACTTCGTTTCGTGTACATGCAAGCATAAGCTAACGCATTATCCAAAGGATTTGAGGTTCTAGCTTGTTCAACTATATCACGAAGAGTGTCAGCATTTTCTTTAGTGATCCTAATGTAGTCTACATGTGCTTCCCTATTGTTCTTAAGCTTTGGGGAGAGTGGTTCCAAGTCTACCTTATGCACTACGGGGGCAATCACTTTTGGCTTATTCACAGATTCACGACAAGCAATAACACTTTTTCCTTTTAGTTTCCTTAATTCTTCTTTCAATGCCGTTATTGCGAAAACCTTTTCTTGAAGTTGAGCATTTAAATCTGAATTTTCAACAGATTTTGCATTGATTTGAGCAATTAAAGCATCACATTGTTCTTTTGATCGAATACGTGTTGGTTTGATCGAGTCATAAAGTTGCTTATAGGTCTGTTTCAAATGTTCATTCTCAGCGATAAGCTTTGACACCCTATGATCCAACTCAATATTTATCGTTTCAATCTCTTCTATGTCCTTTTTGATCTTATCCTCATTAATATTTCCCACTAGATTTTAATTTTCTCTTTCAACTTTTTGATGGACGTGTCTTTCTCTGGGGGACTGAGCTTTCAATTCGTTAATTCAAAATATTGATCAAAACTTGGAGCACTTTAATTTGAAACAGAATTGTCTCTTTGAAAAATTTCCTGATTAAGTTGAGTATCAACTTTTAAAGAAATGCAATGTTTTTCAAGAGTGGTATAACTTCTGAACAGTTTATCGTAAATCTCTTTTTCAACAAAATCCTTTTTGTTGAGAAGCTCAGTCTTAAGTTTGAGACACTTTTCACATTCATGCACATTCACATAAGCATTATCCACAGAAGAATTTACAATTATGTTCACTTCCAAGAGTCGTTCGTTCTCATTTAAAACTTGATTCATTTTAACTTTAAAAGTTTTTGACTCTAAACAATGTTGTTTCACAGCCTGTTCCATTTGATGAAAGACATTTTGGACTTCAGAAAGTTCATCAATTAAATATTGATCGAATATATTGAATAAGTCCTTCAGAGCTTTTACAAATGGAATTATTTCATCCCTAAAACAAGCTTTTATATGTTCAAACCCCCACGAGCCCTCAGTGATGGTTGTGGCTGTGGTTCTTTCTTTGACAACCACGTCAAAGCCAGCAAGATGGTGTTTAAGTTTTTTCAAACTCGTATTAACCATGTGACTTTAGGAAGTCTCTTTGGTGAACCCAACTTTGGTGGTATACAAGAGGGACTAGGATCTGAAGAATTCATTGAATTATCGAGACCAAAAGGCTTTGTTCAGTAGATATTCAGTTTTGTGGAACATTCATTTTCAAAATCTTAAGAAAGTTGGTAAGAGCAGCATAATCAATGGTGTAGTATGAACTTTTTTCTTACATCATTGGGTCCCCCCCTCCCCCCCCTCCCCCCCACCTTTTTATTCCTTTTTTCCCCTTTCCCTGCCCCCCTCCCCCTCCCTTTTCTTTTCCCCCCCACATGTTGTTTTAAAAGCATTTTTGAACGACTCTCTTCAGCAAAGCACAAATGTCCTCTTGGAGGTCGGGATTCAAAATAGCTCTAGTGTCTTAATGACAATTACCATTCATAAAGCTTTGGTTCCAACTGCTGAGCTTTCTTCAAATAGAAAGGATTTTGAAAACCTAGAGCTTGTTTAGTGGTATGATCATAGAAAACTGAGATTTCGTCAACATGTGAACAATTTGTGCTATTGATCTCTTTTAAACACAATATTATCCAGGATGTTTGATCTTCTTTTCTAAAGCAATTTCTCTATCAATGTTTCTAGATTCTTCTTTCTTAAAATCATTTTTGAGAAGAGTAACTGTTTGCATTAAAGATTCCTTTTCTTTTACATGTTCTGAAAGAAATTTGTTTAAGACGATCAATCTTGACAGACTGTTTACAAGAATCTAAAATGTTATCTTTACTTTTTAAATCAATATTTTAGCCTTCTTTCAAAACTTTAACATGTTCTTTATACCTTTGAAGCTCAATAGTTAAAGAATCATTGACACTTTTATTGTCCAGATTAATCTTGGTGCAATTAATTACTTGGCTTTTCAGTTGTTCAATCACAGATAATATCAATGCATCTTGTTGTGCAGATAAGTTAGAATTCTGAATAGCTGTCTGTTGTGATTCTGTCACTTACTGAGAATAAGGAATGATATTGCTATAATTGGTTATTTTAGTCTCTGAATGGTTCACAACACTCGACTGTTTAGAAGACGACTTCACCTGCACATCATGATTAATCATATTGTTATCCACATTATCTAGATTAGGTACCTCAGCGAGAGCATCTGAACCATAACTTGTTGGCTATGAAACTAGGTTGTGCATTAGGTATGTCATCACAATCTGAATCATATACCTCAACTCCATCAGCTTAGTTATCACTGTGAAAGCACCTGGGCCAAAATTAATTCTTTCTCTAGTATCTGCCAAAATTGCAAGTTGGTCTTTGCTCAACTGAATCCCGCTTTCTGAAGTTGTACTAGTAACATCTTTTGCTTGAAGCATTCAGCATGTTGTACCGTATTTGAGTGAGTATACTTCCTTGCCATATCATCATTACTCTTTAAACTATTGTCTACACAATTCAGAGTCTGTCGTTCTTTCATAGCATCTTGGTACACTTGATCTGACAAAGTCTCTAGTTGAGTGTTGGATGATGGGAAACTTAAAGCAAGTATGGTACTCATAAATGTCAAAGCTTTGTTTAAGCATTCAAGTGGATCATCAGTTGGAAGAAAGTATGGTGCAACAAGGCCTGAGTCAGATTGTATATGATCTGCTAATGATTGTAAAGAAATAGCTGATGCTTGAGATGCTTGTTGATGAATCACTTGAGATGATTGTCGATGAATCATTTGATGTGATTGATGATGAATCACTTGATATTATTATGGATGAATCCTTGATGGTTGAGGATAAATCACTTGAGAAGCTTGTAAATGAAACATTAAAACTTGATGAGGAACACTTTGAATTTGTGATTGCGGATTGTAAGCTCTCTCATTCATGTTAAACATTTTGAAGTAATTGATGTGTGAAATCAAATTTGTGGACCTTTTAAAGATTAGGTGATTGTTGTTGTGGTTTGAAATTAATTAACGTTTACTCGAATTTACAAATCTATGATTTAAACCGAGAAAAGAATTAAATCTTTCGCAGGATTTTACAAAATCAAGAAGAAACCGTGAAACAATAATTAATTGTGGTTGAAATCGTTATTGAAATTGAAGTACGTAAGCTTTTGTTAACGATTGATGAGCTAAAACGATGACCGGTGCACAAACTTTGAGCTTAAAATGATTAACGGATGTTTAAAACTCAAATAAGGACTAACGGTGCAATTACGGTTCACGTTTGATGACTAACAGGTTGTTTTAAAAGAATAAGGACTAACGGTGTAAGATTGTTTCAATAATGAGGGTTAATGAGCAACTAAAGGATGAATGTGAATTTGTCTTTAAATCTAGGGACCAAAGTTGTCAAATTCTAATTTTAATTAATTAAAAGAACAAGCTCCCTCCAGTTTGTTATCTTCTCCGTTTGAAACTTTATAAAACATTCAACGTATGTAGATTAGATCTCGCGGGATGGTACGGTTTTCGTCGGTGATAAATGAATATACCACTATGATCGAAACGAGTTGACGATTGTAATGGTGTAGATTATAAGTCCCGTAGATAACCGACACTCGAAACCGAAAAACCCGAATTAACTTAAAACGTGTAGTATTTGATCTAGATGAATTGGTAACTAGGTTATGAATGTTTGTGAGTTGTTCGGTTGTTAAAGTTTGAGTTGTTCGGTTGTCAAAGTTTGTGATTTGTTCGGTTGTCAAAGAAAAACGAGTTGTTAGGTCTTCAAAGAAAACGAGTTGTTCGATTCTCCTTGAAATGAGTTGTTCGGTTTACACTATAATGAGTAGTTCGGTGCAAGTAGTTCGGTTCAACAGATTATCAAACACTTGTAGGCGTTTCTTTTTCACACCATGTACAAACAGAAATAAGCCTCCGATTACCACAAAAAGCTTGAAATAAGCTTGTAAAATCACCGTGTAAGCCACGAAGACAAACACATAATAAGCTCTTTTACATGAAAATAAGCTACGAACAAGAACCTTGATACGCTAGTTGGTTTTAAAGAAGTAAAACACAAACTACTATGAAAAAAGAAAAAAAAACCACGCAAAGAAATAAAACAGAGACGATAAGAAGTGATTTTTTCTTTGTCAAACCTAAACTCGCCCTTATTGGTTGAACTCAATAAAAACAAACATTTTTAAACGTAATCCTGATGATGCTACTGTTACTAAAGATAAGCCCAAAATGTGGATTTTAAACAGAAAGCCCAATGACAAAAATTATAGTGTAACAAAAAAAATTGCCGAATAAAGAAAAAAAAAGCCCTTTGAAGCCGAACCAATAAGCTCACTAATAACCACAACGAAACCACTAAAGAAACCGAGATAGAACCATGGCTCTTGATAACAATTAAAAGAAGGATATTAATTTCACACACACTTAATAACTTAGAGAGAAAGCTAGAGAGAGAGTAGAAGGAAGAATACACCAAAAACACACACATAAAATGTAGAGAAATGAATTCAACCAACACCCTCTCTATGTGTGGAAAGGGTTTATATAGTTACAAGATATGGGCCAGACCGGGGACTTTTTATAAGCCGGCCCGGTTAGCTTACTAATTATTACATAATATTGTCTAACTATTACAAAGGCTCGTGAGATCGATAATGGTCGTCACTTCACTAAAAACTGAATTCCTAACAATATCCCCTAAGGGACGATCGTTGAGATCTCATAAATGATCAACACTTTCTGTGTTCTTAACAATCTCCCCCTAAGGGGTGATCATAGAGATCTCTCCTTGTGACCTTGATCATTAATCGTTGAAGCTTCTTGTCTTGATCTTGAGTCCTTTTTGGGTAATAGTTGATCTTTTGTCTTGCTTCTTTGCGTAGTGATCATTGACTTTAGGCTTGAGCTTGTTCCTTTATCTCTTTTCGCCATCTTGCAAACTTTGCCATCTTGTGAACTTGTGACTTTTGGA
>BQNB010044401.1:0-44911 GCA_026074375.1 Tanacetum coccineum
CATCTTTAATCTTGCATAACTGAATCTCTGAAACCATTAGTTTAGCTGGTTAAATCGATGGTTTTCTTGCAGCGAATCACCACCGATAATTCATCAATCACCACTGATAATTCTTGATATGTGTGTTGTATGGAAGTAGGAGAGAGAGGCGGTGGAAGAATAGGGAGAAACATTTATGAGGGAGACACGTGTGGTTGTCATTAAATGAGAAACGTAAATGAGAAACCCGGGGAAAACGGGTGACCTGCATTTAAGGCAGTTAAATGGGAAACCCGGGAAAAATGGGTCGGGCTGGTTTGCATTTAAGGCAGGCATTGGGAATACAATCCTGACCTTTAGTATAAAGGTATAATAAAAGCAGTTCAACATCGACATCCAAAACGGAAACTTTTCTGTTTAGCCAACTAATATATCCATGTCACCAAAAAATATCCATGTCATCAAAGATGATTACAAAAAATTATAAATTACATAGGAATGGAACACTTTTGAAAGTTGAGTGGTAAAACCTCACCTAAAAAAGTATGAGTGAGTAAATTGAAACACTAATGAAAGTTCATTACTATTTGGTGATTTTTCCCCTATATGTAACTTTCAACCTCAATTGTTGTACGATAACGACAACAAACCCGAAGTTTGATCGCGGAACGCTAGATCGCGAGTTGTATCGAGCACAAGTAGCAAACACGAGAGAATACAAAGAACGACAAGAATATATGCACACGTTATACCCTCGTACTAAACCTTTATTAAAACCCTAATAAAGCTATTACAACGAGGAAGAAGAATGAATGACTAGCATTCCCCCTCATCCATATTTACCACCAGGGCTTCTCCAAAGTAGGTGTTACCCTCGTCATCAGAAGAATCAGAATCCTGATCACGCTTACTCTTCTTGACGAACCCACTTGACTTCTTCTTTGGACAGTCTCTCTTCAGATGACCCTCTGAATGACATATGAAGCACTTGAGTTTACCAGTTCCACCCCTTGACTTAAACCGCGAACTTCCACTAGAATGATCTGACCTTCCCCTTACATATAACCCGTCACCAGTTTCTTCCTTTATGCCTTTAGTTCTTTTCTTCAACTCCCTTGAATTCAGAGTCGCTAGAACATCCTCTATTGTCAAGGATTCCCTCCCATACAACAATGTCTACACAAAGTTTTCATAATACGATGGCAACGACGTAAGTAACATAAGTGCCTGATCTTCATCCTCAATCTCGATATCAATATTCGCCAAATCAAGTATCAACTTATTAAACTCATCTATATGATCACCCAGTTTCGTACCTGGACTCATATAGTATGTGTACAGCTTCTTCTGCAGATACAGTCTGTTTGCTAAGGACTTAGTCATATACAGACTAGTCAACTTCGTCCAAATTCCTGCAGCATATGTTTCCTTGGTAACTTCCCGTAAAACCCGGTCTCCCAAGCATAGAATCAAGCAACTGTATGCCTTCTTCATCAAAGCAGTCTTTTTTCCTGCTTCCATGTCCGCAGGTAATGTCTCTAATGCAACATCACATCCCTGCTGTACCATTAAAGCATGCATCTTTATTTGCCATAACCCGAAGTCATTCTTCCCATCGAATTTTTTGATGTCAAACCTAGTTATTGAACTAGTCATTATTCTTATACCTTGCTAAAAACCTTGTCAAGTTGTTTCTTAACCAACTTTATCGACAAGCCTCACAAGTCGTGTGCAATATTTCCCTTGTTGCTAAAAATCCTTCTTGTAAATCGAATTAATTAGAATAACCCTAAATCCTCGATTTCGAACAAGCACCCCCGATCGCAAACCACGATCGAAACTTTTTATTTGTCACCTTGTAGTCACCTCTTCGAAAAACCCAAAAGACCAAACTCAGTTTGTCATCTTTACGTGAGATTTAAATATTAAAATAATAATATTGTATCTAACTTGTTTGATAACAAGAACCCTCACGTCAGTGTCTTGCTACAATCGACCGACGGAGCCGACGACCGAACCTCGATACTTCAAACGATTCGAAACCTTGATCTAGCACTCGAACTTCGATGACCACAATAAACCTATGGCTCTTGATCCCACTTGTTGGACAATTACGACAACAAACCCGAAGTTCGATCGCGGAACGCTAGATCGCGAGTTGTATCGAGCACAAGTAGCAAACACGAGAGACTATATAGAACGACAAGAATATACGCACACGTTATACCCTCGTACCAAACCTTTATTAAAACCCTAATAAATCTATTACAACGAGGAAGAAGAATGAATGACTAGCATCCCCTCTCATCCCTATTTATAGAGATGAGGGGGTAGAAAACTTTCTTAAATCAAATAGAAAACATCCTAGTTATAATATATTCTTAATCTAAATTATAATGTACACTTAACCCCCTAACATATGTTAAGTTTACTCCTAATATCCTACACTTGCCATTGCCGACTGAGATAATGGTGGCACGGAGGCGTGGGAACGTGCGAACGATCACATGAACGAACTGTCGGGCAATCTTCCACCCCCAACTCGGAGGGGATCCTCGGCCATGAGTATGTTCCAAGTCAAAGTTTAACCTTGACTAAATGATTAATCGCCACTAAAAGTTTAACGACTATATGCAAGGACGGAACTTAATGGGGACCGGGAGGGGTTCCGGCCCCCCTAAAATTTTCAGTCACAAGTATATTTTTAATCCTTATACTTTGTAGTGCTAAGCATTATTAGTACAAATGTTAAAAGAAAATGTAAATTGGCCCCCCTAAAACAAATACATTATAGTTTGGCCCCTCCAATAATACTTGTTAAGTTCCGTCCCTGACTATATGTAGTCGCTATAAGTTATGATGAAGGTCAAATATTTTCCAAACTCACGTTTTATCGTCTAACAGAAGTCAAAGTTGCCGTAGTGTATTTTGAGGTATTTGATTTTAATTTTGAGCTACATGTATCGAAGTTAGTAATAATAATAAATAGATAAATAAAAATAGTTCGTACGCTCGAACACGTCATCATATATTTGATAAGTTAGTGACAATTAAAACGACGTAACGTTACCTTTTATTAAGTTAATGGAATATGTACACTCTATGTGAAAATCCATAACTTTTTTCAGCATTTCTTTTACTTTATAAGCATTGAGTTATATTCTCGATCTTCTACGAAGTAACAATTTGTTCAATTAAACCGTACGACTTTATGTATAGTAGTGTGTCGAGTGTCAACAGTTGAATAATACCTGCCCACATAAAATTTTACGGGTTTAACGTAATATGAAATACAAAGTTGATATGTGTGGAAGAATAATGTATTTCTAGATGAGCCCTAAAACTATCAACAGAATCATCCAAAAACTAAGAATAATGTAATATTAATACACTTTTAAGAAACGTAAATAAACCACAACTCATAAATTTATAAACTCAAAAACCACATACCTGCAATCATCTCCATCGCAGTTTTGTTGAGAAGAATCTTGAGAAAGACGATCTTTGTGTGTGGAAGAAAGAATGAGAAGAGAAAGTGAGGCGGTTGATTGTGACTGTCTGAGGAAGACACACAAACCGTGTGGACATGATAATGGGAGATGGCCGGTGTTTGATAACACGTGTCCTCACACACACAATCTCCTTCTTTTTTTATCATTTTTGTTACTGTTCATAAAAATAAAAAACTATATTTTCACCCTTCATAATATTATAACCTTATTTTACTGTTCATTAGGATATTTTATTATTAAAATTAATATTATACCTTTTTATTAAAAGGCATTCATTAGGAATGCTGCTCATTTAATGTATTAATGTCACCCGGGTCGACCCGCCGGAAAGAAAAGTATTTGACTCGTATTTGAACCGGGCTTTTTAATATTATTGTCGGGATTATACGTGTCTCTCATCCATGTTTCTGTTGAACACGTACCTCATCCTATTTCACTCTCATTTCTCACAGACAAAACACACAGAAACACACACCACCCATCCTCTCTGACCTCAAATCTCTCCCTCATCCTCTCTCTCTAAAAATACTGCCGACTCATAAATTCTAGATCTATCTTCCTTCCACCGTTCCTTTCAACACACACCACACATACTCATCTTTTTTATATTTAAGCTTCTTCCCTAAATTCATTCTACCAAACTAAGCATGCCACTAAAAAATCCAATCAGATCTAAATAGGCGAAAGCAAAAAAACGAGGTTCAGCATGTGTTTAATCAAGCTTTTGGGGGGTTTTTTCTAATGAGGTACTTCAGATTTATGTTTTGATTATATGTTAATTTTTTAAGTTGGTTCGTGTTTAATTTTATGGGTATACTTTTGTTTATTCATTTGTATTTAATGTGATTTAAGGTGTAATGGGCATGTTTGAGATTGATGGAGATGTGGTGGAAGATGATGCTCCGGCAATTTTCCGACGAAGAGGTATAGTAAATGAGCATAAATGTTTTTATTGTCGGCTTATGAGCTTACTGTATAGTGATTGGTAGAATTTGAACTTTTATCAAAAATTCAAATAGCCCCATGAGTGGAATCAACTTTTTATTTTCTTGGGTAAATTGTTCAAAAATAATTGGAATTTAAGAAATAAAAGGGTAGTCACTAATCTTTATCAAATCATAATTCTTTAATTCAGTTTGCCTACTATGAGTGTCTGGATGGCTTATTTTTTAAGTTTGTGTGTTGTTATGATTTTGAAGCCTTGATTAAGTAGATATTTGTTTGACTTATATATTTATTTGGACACAAAATTAGCGGATACTCGAGTGGACGTTTTTTTAGCCATAGGAGCTGTGTGTGTCTAGAGGCTGCTAACGAATCTGAAACTCACTCCATTGAAACGCCTTTAAAGGCTAAATTTTGGATGGAGTGTAATTGTGTTTTGCGGCAATATGTGATTATGTGTGTTGTCGTGGGTGTGCTTATTAAGCGTGCATCTTACATCGTTGTATTTATTAGTCTGAGCCTTGGCCCAGCCTAAAAAAAAAGGTTTGTATTGTGGCGGTCCTGTTTGCCATTTTTCTAGCTGCTGTGCCTAGAAAATTAAAGTGGTCGCCAATTTGAAGCATTTTGCTTGGGGTTGCTTATGATTTCGGCTTTTGCCTTGAATATGTTTCGTGCTCATTTTTGGGTATCGTGAAAATAAAAACCGGATATCAATTATGATATCCTTCGTTGGCGCTTTCGGGCGCACTCATAAAGGCATGATTAGTTCCACTCCATATTCCCTGAAAGAGGAGTTGTGAGAACCATCTGGATTCCATAAGAGGAGCTGTGAGAGGGATAGGGAATGAGAAAGAAGCAGTGGGTGGGATTTATAAAAAATATAAAAAAAAGAGCGCCGTCGTGAATATGATTCAGGGGGTATGATTTCTTTCAACACAGTATATTAGTTGAAAGAAACCAGCATGTTAAAAAAAAATTTAAACTCATACACTTATCAGCTTTTGGGATATTTATCAGGGGTTATGTCTCACGAGGTATGCCTCATCGTTATATGATTCAGGGGGTATGATTTTGGGTGTGTAAAGTGACTTGGATTGTATATAAATAATGGTATAAATAATGTTTGTATTGTTGTTTGTATATAAAACCCCGCGCTCCGGGTCAACCCACAATATCGTAAACAGATTATACGGTATAAATAATGTTTGTATTGTTGTTTGTATATAAACTTCTTTTGTTATGTTAATCTGTTTGGTGATATTGTAGTTTAGGCCGGAACCAATGCCAGTTCATTTGTTTTGTTATGTTTGTGGAACAGGAACAGGTTGTTTGATTAAGTGTGGAATGTTGAATCGTACGCATCAGATGTGAGGCCGGCCACCCGAGCCATTAGGAAACCTAGAGTTGTCGTGTAAACAACCAGTGAGGTGGACATCCTGGATGACGGGCATCGTAGGCTCAAGTATTTACAAAAAGTAACGGTTAACGGTTCTCTTATAACGTGGAATCGTTTGAGGTAAGTGAGCTTTTGAGTTTTTCCTGATTCAAACAAGCCTATAAGCCAGCAGAATAAGCTAATCCAAACACTCCTAACTATTAGTTATGGAAATGTAATATTCTGAGATTGGTATGTTATATGTGTGTATCGTGACATAGCATGTACGGCTACTGTTTCTTAAGGGATTAGTAACGCATAGTCCTTATGATTCATTAAACATACTTCGTTTCTTTGTGTATCATTCTAAACAGATATGGGTTTGACAGGAAAAAAAAGCTTAATGGGTGAAGAAAATATTCGAAGAATGGTGGCTTATTAAGTAACAACTCAGGTTACAATATGTTGTTTTATTTTTTTCTTCTGACTATTTTTATGATTGTTGGTATAAATATTAGTATATGCTAAAATTTATGTGATTTATTATATATTGGTAATTGGTTTAAGCATCCAACAATATAAATAAATCAAAGCATTTTAGCAAATTCCTGCATTCACATGTTTCAACTTTTAATCATGTAATTGTGTTAATACTATCACAAAGATTAATATGTAATGTATGACAGTATGAACATGGAGGTAGGCATCACTCTCTCATTCCCTGTAATGCAACTATTTTTCAAGCCAGCATGACACTCATTAATGATTATGTGTCAAACGAGTAAAGTGAAAAAAAGATAAGATAAAAAGAAAATGGGTTGCAGGGGTTGAAACTTTTACCACATTTACTAATATATATTTTTGCTGTAAAATGGGCTGTTTGATCGGTATCAAAATGGTGTGCTTGGTTGCTAATATTGCTCTTCTCTCGATTTTGTTCAGTTCTTGCTTATTACTGATACTACGTTATACATAAAGTTAAAATTGTATGTAGGCTTTTATCATTTGAGATTACATGATATATTGTGCAAAAATTATGACCTTAAGTTAGATACATTTAGGTCTGGAACTGAACTTTTAACTTATTTGAATTAAAAATGATTTACCCCTTTGTTTTTGTTGTTAACAGTATCACGAGGATACCATTCACCAACAGCTACAAGGAAACACGTCCGTCCCGGAGGTAAATTGCCAACATATTTTTATACTTCGGTAGTTAGTGTTTTCCGCTTATGTCCGACACATTTGATTTGCGTAGGTGTTTGCCAACAGTTGATTAACCGAGCCCAATTCACGTTTGTCAAACGACCGGATACGAAAATTAGGAGAAGACATCTGGTGTTTTGATTGTGACTAAATTGAATCAGATGAATGCAATAGTAGACTTTATGAGCATGAACAAGAGGTTAAAAGCTACACACTAAACATTATGTGACTTTTACTTCAATGTACTTTATTTACAATTGTCCTATAACAACATCGTGAACGAAGATACATCTAACGTTTAATATGTATGTTAATTACCTGTAATTACTTGGTTTCCTTTTCTATGACAGTGATATTGTAAGGGGAAGTTGGACGGATTCATCACGGGCAATGCTTCCATTTTTTAAAGAAATCATCAAGGAATTATTCTTGCGAAAGTGACCGGACTTAAAAAGAAGCAGCAGCTTGCAAAGGAAACGGATGAGAAGGAATATGAATTGGTTGTTGACAGACGTGTATAAACAGTTGGCTATTTATGCTTCCAACTCAAATGATCTTAAAAATAATTATTTGTTATGTCGACGCATCTGGAAACCCCTTCACACAGGTAGCCAAACGCATCGTAGCTAAGTCATGCAGGTTCATGTCGAGTTCTCTACACGCTTTCATATGTATATTAAGTTTACACTGACAAACATCCCGCGGCAACGCGCGGGCTTAAATCCTCGTTAATAAATTAAAGCTTCAATCAGACCTTAATTAAGTTACCAACGTTTACAATAAGATGGCGGGCAAACGAGCAACAAGCTGCGCCGCAACTCCTTTTTGGATGGCAAAACCAATCCTACTAAAAATAAAGTTTTGTGTCTTAGGGGTCGAAAAATTACTCTGCACAACCCGTTGAACCCTAGTAAAAAACTCCGCTGCTTCCGGTGCTAGAAAACCAAATGTATCAAAAGCAAAAGGGATAAACATGTTGGGATTTATTAATCTAGCTAACCAATTTAGCCACGAGTGCGCAGCGGAATGGATCTAGTTATGGAAAGTAGGTTAACACATACTCCCTCCGTCCTATAATTATAGTCCACTATTGACTTTTGTGGTCTTTATTTTTTAACTTTGACTTTACATATTTTTGTTTGTGTTATATAATACTTGATGAAAACTATACTAATGAAAAATATATTTAAAACCAATCCGTTCATATATTTTGCATCAAATTTTATATAACACAAAAAATAATAGTTAAGGTCAAAGTTGCAAAATAAAGACTCCGAAAGTCAATAGTGGACTATAATTATGGGACGGATGGAGTATTAAATAAAGAAAGCGTACCTTTTAGCGATTATTTTTGAATACAATAAGCGTCTAAAACAAACGCCTCTACGGTTGCTCACACAATCACGTCAACCAAGTATGTAAGATTGCTAGTCTTACCCTCACGATCAAACACCCAAGTGTTATTCAAAAATCCTAACGCACGGCTTGCGTTTCTTCTTGAATTCGAACCAACCAAACAAACCCTAATTAAAGGGTTTAAACCCTAATTCGTCACCTTTAAGGAATCACCAAACAACCACTACGCGTACCTTGAATTTGTCAAGCAAGGAGTTCAAGCAAAACGGGAAAAACCCTAAACCCGTGGTTTATACCCACTTCATAACATATATATCATACACGAATTTGATCTAGAAAAGAGAAAGAGAGTGAGTTGTTTTGTAGAGAGAGAAAGAATAGAGAGAGAGAGATGAGAGAAAATAGAAAACTGGAATTATTTTAGAATGAACAACTAACTTTTCCAAAAAGGAAAAGTTACTTATATACCCCGACACATTAAAGTAACGTCCGGGATATTTGAATAGGACCCGGGCTCGGGTCTTGTTTGGGAATAAACCCGAAACATATACAATATTAGATTAACTATCGAGCCTCGGAATCCCAGACCCAGTTGTTTTACAAATCACCTATATTAATTCTTATATAAATACTTAACAAAACTCGATTGGCTAAAAAACCTTAATATATTGACGTATATGATTTTTTTTTAGCACTTGTTAATGTGTTTTAAAAAAAATTTTGCTCCCCCAAAATCAAATTTCTGGCTACGCCCCCAGCTAGTTTACAACTCATATAGACTAGAATATTGATGATATTTAAATGCAAAATGGACACGCAATTACCACTTTAAGAAATATTATTAAAAAGCACTATTACCACTTTAGGAAATATTATCATAAAGCAACTACTAGGGGTGTGCATGGTTCGGTTTGGGTCGGTTTTTGGTCAAAATCGAAACTGAAACCGAATGTTCGGTTTTTTGCATAACCATAACCGAAACCGTTCGGTTTTTAGGTCAAAACCAAAACCAAACCGAAAGTTCGGTTATTTAAAAAAACAAAAACAAAACCTTCGGTTTCTGGTTCGGTTCAGTTATTTTGGTTCGGTTTCAGTTTTTTCAGTTATTTTTGCTCACCCCTAGCAACTACTACTCAGAGATACCACACATTAGCGTTTAATATTTAAAGATCGAAGCATACGATTATAATTGCGAAATGTGTCATTTTCAATATTAGAAGAAAAAAACTTTCAACGTTGTTAAAAGAAACACAATTTTTTTTCTTTTAATTTATAGACTTATTTTTGAATGGCGAAATTTCATTATAAAAAAACTAACAAGAAGCTAGGTTAAAAAAATATTACATAAAAAATATGTCGATTGACGGGTCATTTAACCACACAACCAAATTAACATTAAACTTCCTACATCTATTGTTAACCCAAATTCAAGTTTGAGAAACAATGTTATCAAAAATCATTCATTTTATAGGCTTCCTCAAAGAGAACAAAACCGCATTCTTGTACTTTCATATATGCCGCCACATAGAAAAGAACGAGACTTCCAAGACAAGTTTTTGAAGTTGTTGAGCCTAAACCAACTTATAGATTTATGCGACTGCTACATAATGCGACTCCACCACTTTTGTGTCAAGTGTCACAAACGTGTTGGAATCGCAAAGTCTAGCAGCCGTTAAAAGTCACAAAAGTTGTGAGACTTCACAACTTTTGTAACATTTGTTACAAAAGTGGCGGAGTCGCATAATCTAACGATACACAAGTCTAGGATAAGAAAAATAAAATTGGTGTTTACATGATGAAACCTGATAAATATTATTTATTTAGTTAAAAGTAAAGATACGTTAGATATTTATAGTTTTTATTTTGAAAGTGTTTAAGCAAATCTCTTCTATAATATGCTTTTCTCATAAAGTAAAAAGTTATTTATTGATACAAAATCGGGTTAATAGTCGATCAATGTTAATTCGAGTATTATATTGAACGCTAACTTCAGGGAATAGCTTGGCCTACAAAAAATTTAGTATGATATATGTAAAATAATGAAGATACAAAAACAACAACCATACCTGATCCCGCATTATTGTTTAAAAGGGCATTACCGACGTGCTCATAAGTCTTGACTCGTAACCAGAGACTACATAGATTTTTCCTCTGAACGCCTACACGCTGATTTCCTCGATGACAAACGTACATGATTAGGTTTTCTCTATCTAGGGTTTCCCATGCCCATTCAGACTAGTCTTCTCATGTCGCGCTCAAATTCTTAAATCCGTTGCTTGAGGCTTGCAATATTCACATCACGCGAATATGTTTGTTTCCTCGTACAACGAATCTACGAAATAGATGTCCTGCATGATTCCATTCGGCCATTAGTACCATAAGTCTGATACCAAAATGATGTGGATTGGAAAGACCGAACAACGTACAAATAAAAAAGGAACAATTGTATCAAGTATTTCAGTATGAAGTTCGATTAACTCAAAACTTTATTCATCAATTTATAATTAAAAAACTGCAAAGTTAGCAAAACCTAACCCCTATTTTATAGGAGAATATTAGCTTGGAAAGAAAACTAATAAACGCGAATTGTGAACCTATGGTCCTTTGGTTTTTACTTTGAGGAGCTCTAGTGGGGAGGGGAAGTTTTTAAACGCGCTCTATGCGTTTAACGTGTGTGCCCCCAATAGGCTCACACACCTCTAGTCGCGTATTGCTTATCCAACTACCATATAATCCAACAGCTCCCACTTGGGAGTTGGAGTAGCCGAGTGCCATACACTAAGACGGGAAGGAAACGTATAGCAACTTACACATTCGTTTTTAAATAGACGTGTTTGAGATCAAAGTTTCATAAACATTTCAGTTAGCATGGTTATTTTGTCTTGCTATAATATCCTTTGTTCAAATTACGTTAAACATGGATATGGATCCAACTCATTCCACTATAGTTGAACCAATTTAGATTCTCGTTATATAATTCATAGGATATACCAAATGTAATCAAGAATTATCTTGAATTACCCTTTGGGTACGGCCATACAATTTTCTGATTAATTCTGAAGGGGCGCCAATGGTATCATTATGCACATATCAAGTGGAGGAACAAATTCTTTTGTTGACTACAAGTGTTGTGACTGTGCTTCACATCCACTTCCAATAATATCTTATAATCCATTTTCAGGACAGCGTTTGACATAGAATTAAAAGTGGATATCACTATACAGAACTTGTTTGTTATTCTCATCTTAAAGGATGACTAAACTAACCATTTAATTTACTTATGACAACGGATCCATAAGTAATATTCGATAGGTTGGGGTGTCCAATACGCATCACCTGTGAGTATACATATGAGTTTGGTGGGAACTTCCCTATATTCAACTTAATATAACCAACACTCACATTTGCCTTATGTACAATACTTCCCCATAATTGTTAACGACAATGGACTTATTTTAGAATGATAAATTCATTCATGGATTAACTATGCAAATATAGCCAAACAATTGTAATATGAATGATAAACAAAGACCTCTGTATCTTTATACATCAGCAAATAAAATTGTCTTACATCCCAATTAATCCCAAATGCCTAATAAAAACAGATTTACATGAAATCCTAGCTGGAAGATCAATATTCTAGTAAGTTCTGAATGCTTAGGAAAGCCCAACCGCTTTTTGTAAAACCGGACGGCTAAGTTGTCATCTGTGTGTAGTTTTTAACTTTATGTCACCAACTTCAATAAACTTCGCGCAAGGGTAGTGAATTTGGACGGAAATGTCTAGCACCTTTTGTGAATAAGATTTTAGCTATAGCTATTGCTCAGTTTATCACAATAATATTAATGGGTATTTCTATTGTGGGAACAAAACACCAAGACTCCAGAATGAATATTTCCTACCCAACGACTTTCTTTAGAAGCATAAATGGCAGCAATATACTCAGCTTTGCAGATGAAGTAGCGAAAAAGCTTTTTTGCATGGCACTCTTCAAGTCAAAAGAACCTCCATTCACAACGAACATTTATCCAGTTTGACTTAAGTCTCAGCATCCGTAAGATATCCAGCATCTAGTTGTAGCAGAAACTTGAGCTTCGTTTTAGATACCTCGTAAACTAGAAAATGTCCTTAGTATTCCTGAGATACTTCAGATGTTTTCTTGACAGTAGTCAGTGAAGATCACCTGGATTTGTTCGAACTCGGCTTGTTATGTTCTGAAGCGAACGCAACTCAGGGCGAGTACATATCACAGCATTACATAATAGATCCCACAGGAGGCATTTGGAACACTTTGTCATGCGCCTTCCAATTTCAGCAGGTGTAAGGCTACTTGAGATTTTACTCAATCTAAGTTATTTGCATGGGGATACTCCACGTTTGGCATTTCCATGTGGAACCGCTTTTAAGATTTTCTCGATAAAAGCACTTTGAATAAGCAATCCACCGTTTGACCTATCTCTATAGATCTGATTCCAAGAATATAAGCAGCTTCTCCTCAGATCTTTATAGCAAAAACACTTTCAGGTAGAGATTTAGCCATCTTGTAAAATTGAATGTGTTTCCCTGATTCAATATGTCGTTGTCATTACAAGATTAGAGAACGTAACATTACTCCATAGCTTTTAGATATAAAACCATGGCTCACAGCATTTGAATGAAACCAAATTTCTTTATTTATATCAAAGCTTATTCCATTGCCTTGATGCTTGCTTAAGCATTAATTGGAACGTATTCGAGCTTGCATACTCGGTTTGGATATTTTGGTTTGACAAAACCTCTTCAGGTTGCTCATGTAAACCTTTCATTGAGATACCATTGAGGAAAGCAGTTAGTTTTGACATCATTTGCCAAATTCATTGGTACATGTTCGAGCTTTGGTCTATGAGAATCTAATAGCTCTAATGTCTGTACCGTTGAGGCAGGTTCCTTCATAATCACTCCATGGGTTTGCGTTTAGCCCTTCGCCACACGACTGAGATTATAAGTTTGAGTGTGTACAGCTATCCATGTCAAGTCTTTTTCTAAGGCCACTTGTACAAGGTTTTTACCATTTAGGAGGAAGTTTCAACAAGATCCAACCTTTGTTGTCTTCATGGATTTGATTTCAATTCACTAGCATTGTCCTTTCAGGATCAGGGGTCTAAACATGCAGCTTTATAGTTAGCGGGTTAACGAGATCCCTAAACTCATGTTTCCTCAGTCGATGTATAAACACATACGATTGTGGGACGGCGTGTCCTTGTGGACCTAGAAAGGGTATTATTCCATTTGAGGTTATCCATTTCTAGATCATCCTCTTCATGATTTAAGCTAGTGTCTATAGAAGGGAATACTTCGTATCTTCTTTTCTTCTTGAATAATTTCAAGATTTGGACTCCATTGCTTTTGATCTATAAGGATTATTCTTCGGACTTCAGCATTCCGAGCACCAAGGAATTTGTTCTCGGGGTGGGTAGTAGACAGAATTTCATTGTTTTCTTTTGGGTTTCCTAATGAAGATACACTTAATAGGACTGGGTTCTAACTTGTCAGGCTTGTAAGAGTATTTGCTTAACAAGTGCCTCACAACTCAGGACTTTTATGTATAAGCAATAGGGGCGTGCCCCATGACATACTTCGTATGTGTCTTTCAACCTTCTAGTTGGAAACCATATTGAGATGCGGTTTGCTAGCAAGGGTCCTCAAGAGCATAACCAAAGGATTAGGACGCGTTGTTTGATCTCATATAGATTCGACACATATCTAGTAGGGTTCTGTTTCTCCTCTCGACACACATTGTTTGTTGTGCGTGTAAGGAGGAGTACGATGGGCGGATAATCCAGATCTTGAGTGATCCAAAAAACTCTTGACTCATATACTGCGCACTTAGCGCTCAGAACAAGTAGCGATTTTTATGGTCTTGCGAGTTGATTTTTCTACTTCCTTTTGAAACACTTTGAAAGTTTCAAACACTTCATGTTATGGCTTCTAACAAGTAAACATAAAAAACGGACTAAAGTCGTCAGTGAAGTGACGAAAAGTAGTTCGTCCTTGCTTGATCAGTGATCTTTAAATGGGACATACAATCGGTTGTATTAGTCCAAGTAAGTCTTTGGCCCTTTCACTTGATGTGTGTAGGTTTTCTTGCCATGTACAGAATACAAGGAACGGCATTTTTTCAAAAGCCCTAAAGTCAGTTGAAATGAGAAGTCCATGTGTTGTATTTTCAATGCGTTTTTGCTGATGTGGTCAAGAGACAATGCAACAAAGAGAGCAGAGTCCCAAGTTAATTTGACTATTGTTGCTTACAGTATATATAGAATTTTCATATGTATAAGGAATTAGACAAAATCAATTTCAAAAAAAATACCATCCTTTGGGATAGCACTAAATAAAACCATGTTATTCTAGAAATTGAATAGTATTATTTCGAGCGGTTAATAAACACATCTTCGTAAGAAACGGAGGAAACTGAAATACTCCTCTAGTGATAGAAGAAGCATCGTTGACAATTGTTCAAAACAAGAACTAATCGCTAGGGACCGAGATAAAAATAACGTTTGCAATTGCTTCTACAGCTTCCGTTGCCCATTGCCACGTACAAGGCTAAGAGCCCCCGGGCTTCAGTTTTCTTACTTGCCATAAGACCCTGCGTTGTATTACCAATATGAGTACTACCAACCGTGTCATAGATCCATTGATCTATTAAGGAAATGTAATGAGGTTCTATAAAAGATACCTGAACACCACCAGCTCCAGAGGCTAGTGGTTTTTTTCTTCTTTAGCAACTCGGTAAAGTACTGAGGGAAGTTCCTTTCTAATGTCTGTCTACCACACTCATGACCGATTGAGTCATTTGCGGTTTCCTCTTGGGGGTGGAGTTGGGAATCTTGGGTTGGGAGCAAAAAGAGTGTTTTGTTACCATTTCCCTTGATTTTGTCCTGCCAGGCTTTGAGGGGTTGCGGTTTCGTTGTGCTTTTTACCTTTCTTGGACTTTAAGCTCGAAAATAGATGTAGAGCTAGTGTGAGCGTTTGTTTTTGGGGCAGGATAAGAGTTTGCTCCTGGAGCTTTAGATAGCTTGCAATCGCTTAACAGTCTTCCAGGCTATGAATGTTGTAATTCTGCACAAACCCGTAACTTCCTTGCGCAGGCTTTAGACGATAAGAATCAGATCACAGCAAGGCAAGTGTCAGGGTGCCCCAAAACGCTTAGATTGTCCCAATATAGCCCTTCATTCTTAGACCTACGAGCTAACTGACTGCCTTCTTCGTTTTCAGGCTGTCTAAAAATCACGCGTAGTCTGTAGAAAGCCTCTGCTTCTGCTTGCTGGGCAACAGAAGCTTTTAACTCTTTGATTGTCATTAGCATGACAGATTTTCCAGATTTCGGTGGATCTTGGCTCCAATGGTCAATGAGCATGAGTCCAGCAATCTATTTTGATCCTTTAACCCAAGCAGTATGAGTGCCAGGATTCGGAGCAACATGTGACCCGCAGGAGCTACAGGAGAGGAAGGAAGTGGCTTGCTCTAGGTAAGTCAACTTTCATTCAATTGATAGTACAATCCTATGTTGTCTAACCAATCATAAAGTTGGGTTCCAGTCAGTTTTTTGCTTCTCGAAAGAAGCCCCTGAAGAACGAATTGTTAGCTGACGATGGTTTGTCATTCTACAATTGTGTGAAAAAGTTCAAATATTAGTATTCTGTCGTATAATTAAATTTCTTAAAGGAATTACTACCAATTAATTATAAATAGGGATATAGATCCAACTTGACTTCCCATTTATTACAGAAAGGTGTGCAACCAACGAGTAAAAAATAGGGCAAGAGGTAAGCGACGGAGAGTTAATTGCAAGGGAATGTCAACTCTTAGATTTATGAGGATAATGGAACATGTAATAACTCTTATAGTAATGTCAAAAGCATATTTTGTTATCTTATTGCCTCGGGTCCTGAGGTTTGACCAGGATGATTTAAGTCACCAAAACAGAACGTGCGAAAATTGATATAGGTTGACCTATGAAAAAAATTGCATGGGTTTGGCAAGGCTTAGGTTTGACAGAGAAGTCAAGCCAAGGCACGTGTTCTAGGTTTGGCTGGCATAGATTAAAACTTCATATTGGGTATACACAATAAATGTGCCAAGTGTGGTACAGAGCATGCAAAAAACATTATTTCCCTTTTTTGTCGGGGGGCCACCAGTTAAGGAAAATTTTGTTAACCTTTTTATTTAGCAATATTTTGTCCAAATGTTAACGTAGCTCATTTAGGACGCACAAAGAAGCGAGAAACAGTGTCAGGCGAAGCGTATTAAAAACTGACTTAATTTAGGGATCTTTACTTCACCCGCTTAAACTTCTCTTTTTAGTTTGACCATAATGGTGAGCCGTACTTCAATTGGTTAATTATGCTATGATATGTTAAAGGAACCCATTTGTTAACATTAGTTTTATTGATGCAATATGGTGGAATTACAATTGATCTACCCTATATTTTTACTCTACTTAGTCCGAAGAAAGTTAACTTCCAATAATCCCTCATATGCCGAAGCTATGCAGTGGGGGGGAGACAAATAAAGTCAATTCAAACCATTATCGGCATGTAAAACTAAAGCTTCACAAGAAATCATTTCATAGTTTTTATGTCCATATTATTTGTCAAAAAAAAACCCGGTTTCACAAATAAACATAATTGGTCACAGGAATATTTTAGTGTGTAATATTAGAATGTTCAATCATATAACTTTATAAGTATTAGACGGTTTTAAGAGTTTCATAAAATCTATATTTTTGCAAATATTGATAGACAAGGCATAGACCTATATAAGCAATAAAAAACGACTAATATTGGATTTGAAAATTGAGGAACAACTTTAAAATAAAAGCAGTAATCAATAATGCCTCGAGTTCTCAAAGATTCTACCCAATTGGGAGAACCATAAGACTTTACCTAGGTTTTCTGCTAATAGTGCCTAGATGCCACATCTCCCTATAAATTGATTGCGTGCGTCTTACAGTCCGAGATCAAACAAGAAATGATTAATTTAACTTAATACAATTTAATTTTATTATTACTTCTTTTTATCATTTTATTGTTTGTGTTAATTCTAGGTTGGTTATTTAGTTATGGCAAAGGATGCATGTCGTTGCCATAATTTACAATGAGAAACAATAAAATTGAACCAATTTCTAGCTAGCCCTCTAGCGTGTTTAAATCTTATGCAATTCATTAAATACTAAAAACTAATTGATCGTGATGCCACTGTAGGAATTTAACAATCAGTGAACCAATTAACTTTTACGTGTACGCAACGGTAGATCGAGTCCTAGTACAAATAATTAAATACACAAAAAAAACACATTTAAAGGACATTGTAAATTAAATAGGAAACATACCCTCGTTGACACCGCAAGTTATATGAAACCCAAGAATGTGACTAGTTGACTGTGGTCATATCTACGAGTGTCACTACAAACACGGGTACACAAGCACGCGGATGCTAGTCTTAACCCACGTCTTGTACACCAAACAACACTTGTAATATAATCACCCCTAAACAAAAGCCCAACACCACTCTTGTAATTGGGACCGAAACTCAGAAGGCAAAAACAAGGGTTTCACGAATTGGTTGTAAGATAAGGTACACACAACCGGAAAGATCAATGAAATAAACCCTAGTGCTCTCCATATATGTCCACCCCTTGCCAATGACTAAACAACAACTTAAACCTCCTAGACCTTATGTGGGATCGAATCACACAAAGAAAACCCTATAAGGGTTAACAAAAAATTAAGCAGTAGAAAAAGATGGGAACCTGAAAACAATGATAACCTTGTTTTGGTTTATGATTTTCGTTGACTTTAATAGGGAGGCAAAGGGGAAAAAGTGTTTTTCTGTGCTTTCTTTTGTAATCTCCGTCAGAAATGAGCTAGGACGTTGGGGCTTTTATAGTTCAACATAATTGTGATAAGAGTAAAAATCTTATATTTTAGTCTTATCACAACTCTTTGTTTTTAGCCTTATCAAAAACTTTTCCTTTCCATCTTATCAAAAATGCATCTAGACATATTTATGAATTCTACAACCTGCTAGTCACTAGGATAATGTAGGATTTATGTCTTAATCATTTTTGTCCTTTGGTTTACTTTTAGCAGCTCACGTGAAGTTTTAAACGCGCTCTATGCGTTTAACGTGTGTGCCCCCAATAGGCTCACACACCTCTAGTCGCGTATTGCTTATCCAACTACCATATAATCCAACAGTGGTGGAGTCGCATAATCTAACGGTTACACAAGTTTAGGATAAGAAAAATAAAATTGGTGTTTACATGATGAAAACTGATAAATATTATTTATTTAGTTAAAAGTAAAGATACGTTAGATATTTATAGTTTTCATTTTGAAAGTGTTTAAGCAAATCTCCTCTATCATATGCTTTTCTCATAAAGTAAAAAGTTATTTATTGATACAAAATCGGGTTAATAGTCGATCCTATGTTTAATTCGGTATTATATTGACGTAACTTCAGGGAATAGTCTTGGCCTACAAAAAATTTAGATTGATATATGTAAATACTGAGAAGACTTACAAAAACAAATAACAGATCCGCATTATTGTTAAAAAAGGGGCAATACGAGAGCTCATAAGTCTTGACTGTAAAGAGATACATGGATTTTCTTGAACGCCTACACGTGATTTCCTCGATGACAAACGTAATGATTATGCTGTCCGTCTATCGGCTCTTATTCAAATTGGCTTTCCTGGTTCTTTTCTATTAGGTTGGGGTCCAAAGTTAAACGTATGTTGGAAGGTGTTTTTTATGTCACGTGGTGGTGTCTTTGGAATTTCAGGAATCAATTGTTGTTCGCGGATAAGAAGCCTCGGAAAGATACGTTTTTTGATGATATTGTTGCTCTCTCTTTTCTTTGGTGTAACTCTAGATGTAAAAGTTCGTTTTCTTGGGATAGTTGGCTTCAACACCCTTTTTTGATTTCTTTGTAACCTTCTAGCTCCTTGCTAGTTTTCTCTTCTTAATAAAGTTGCCGTTCAAAAAAAATATTAGCTTGGAAAGAAAACTAACAAACGCGAATTGTGAACCTAAACCCTTGTAAACCATGAGTGTTCACAATTATCCTAAACATAAAAAAAAAATTGTAAATCACTAAAAAATAATAACACATATTGGTATTCTTCTGGGAAGCACACAATAATAATAACATTTGTTAATATTCACTTCTGGAGCAATACTCGTCAAAACCTAAAAATCTATTTTAAATGCTTAGAAATAGTACTACTTATTTTACTGATTTCGCATTATCAACAAAATTGAAAAAGTTGTCACATGTCATAAGCTATGTTTAACCTTTTACCCTATAAAGAAACTAAGGTGGTGAATTTATTTTCTTAAAAAAAACTCTTAAGCCTCTTAATACACCAAAGCTTTTAATCGGTTAGAAATTTTAGGTGTTAAATGTGCTTGTTTTTTTCTTTTTCGTTTAGAAGTAGACAAAGGTAAAAAAAATGCACCAGACATGAAAGGAGCATTATGCTAGATAATATCTAAACGCACACTCAAAAAACCCCTGATATGGCGATCGGCGGCGTCATCATCTCTAAGAACCCTAACAACACTCTGTGCCTGTTTCTTTGGGGATTCGTTCTCTCTTTTTTTAGTCACTCTTTGTATTTCTCTTTCGTTTTTTGGGATCTCAGTATGGGGCATCGACGCTCTAATGATGATGAGGTACTCCCAGATCAATTTTCCGCTAAAGACTTATGGAGAGTTTGTAATAAATACGGAACCGTCATTGATGCTTTCATTCCAAATAGGAGATCCAAATCAGGTAAAAGGTTCGGTTTCGTTCGATTTATAATAATCTTTGCACGATTTGATTGATCGGTTCAAGCTTCATGCAAATATTGCTAGATTCCAGAGACCTATGATGAATAAAAGTAAGTATCAATTTACAAATAAAGGGGATAAAAGGTGCTCCAGAGAATGAACTAAATATGGTAGTGAGCATACATTGAAACCTAATTCATACTTGAACTCTATCCATGCTGTTAAAAAGGGGAGATCAATCTCAATTCTATGAGGGTGAAATCAAACCTAGCTATTGTCGTTCTTGATGAAACCATGTGTAAACGTGCCAAGATTTTTCTAAATCATTGATGGGTTAAAGTCAAGGAATTTTTCTCTTTGTCACACTTAAAGGTGGTTGGTACTAGCTAATGGAGGGTTTTGCTACCTTAAGCTTAAATTTATGAGTGGATACTGGGTGTTGATTGAATTCGACGTCAGAGTGTCAAAAGGGGAAAAAAAAAAACATAAAAAACAAAAAAAAAAAAAAAATAAAAAATAAAAAATAAAAATATACAAAAAAAAAAAAAAAAAAAAGAAAAAAAAACAAAAAAAAAGGAGGGGAGGGGATGAGATGAAAAAAAAAAAAAAAAAAAAAAATGAAGTTCAAGACGTATGTGGGTATTGGGTCCGGTTTTCTCAAATACAACACCGCTTCTAAACGAATTCACAAGATGAGAGATGTTACATGGTGGCTTTGAAGGAATTCCTTTTTCAATAAGGCTATGGGGACTAAAAACATTTCACACAAATCGCTTCTAAAATTGGGTGATTTAATTCACTATTGAAGAGGAGTTAAATGGGTAAGATTGCTTTCATAGTTAGAGAATTTGCATCATAACGAAGTTGGTAGAGAATATTTTTGAATCATTTAAAATAATTATCAAAGGCAAAGTATTCTGGATACGTGCTAAAGAGGTGCCTGGTTGGATCCCTGATTTCGTGGAGGAGGAAGAAGAAGACAATGATTCTGATAGCGATCCTAAAGATGATGAGTTGGAAACTGATATTGTGGATAAGCAGAAATATGCAAATGAGGGAGGAGATAGCGATGTGAAGGAGAGTTTTCTGAACTATCTTTGGTGAACATACCAATCTCAATTCATACGATGGATGACTGTAATAATGGACAAAAATGAGATCAATCAGAGGATCCATTTAAAATATATGTCACACCTCAAACAGAGGGCCTAGTCGGAAAACACGTTGTCCGGGGGCGTGACGGTCATAATACACGTCAACTACAAGATACAAACGATTACGACCTTAAGGGTACGTTTAAAATTCTACATCGTTGCAATTGATTAATATAGTTATGTTTTACATAGGACCCAACGATAATATGCGGAAGCGAAATAAAAGGTTTTAAGTTTTGAAACGATGTTGTTACTATAGATAAATAATAATTCTTGAAAATCGGTCCAATGCAAGGCAACACCAACAAGCAAGCAAAGGCATCCATAGCTAAGCACCTGAGAAAAACATGCTAAAACGGTCAACATAAAGTTGAGTGAGTTCATAGGTTTGAATTTTCTAATATTAAAAGGTGGACCTCCAAGTTTACAGTACGCTTCGTGACAGTTATAGGAGATACAACTTCACATAAAAAGAAATTTACTGTTGCACTAAGCTCATGACACCGAAGCTCAATTTAAAAGGAAGCATTTTATATGCCAAATAGAATTACTTTGCCCTAAAGGTATCTGACCAGGATCACCTATTGAAAATCCGACATGGTATATATCCGTTTGTTCGGGACCTCCGAAACTAGTAAGCGCTACTTACCCGATAGGGATAATTACTCCCAATAGATCTATTTACAACATTCGCGCTTACTTAACCAGTACAGTCGGTTAAGCAATTGACGGTTCTGATAATTCGGGCATTTGTGGGTCTATTCGCTACTTAGGCAACAACGTAATCAGGAAAAGGAATAAAGTTAAACGTAACTGTGTCCATTGTTTTAAAACCATGCAATGTTTCCAACCAAAATTAATAGTAATGTAAAAGTAGTAGACGTGGGCTATGAACTACTTAGCAAATGAGCAAATGATTAAATCAACGCAAGGTTAAAAGTTGATATAGAAATCTAGCGCGACCCTACCCACCACACCCCTAGTTGAATAATAAGAGTCTCAGAATAACTGAAAGTATGCAAGAATTTGCACAATATGTTTATCAACCAAAAGACATCTATGTGTGTTTGGTTTTGTTTGAGTATCAATCGTGCCTAAATACAAATCATATAGTTTTTCGTTAAGTGTCGGCGTTTAACCATAAAAATTACTATTTTTAGAAAGTTTCTATTTTAGGAAAGTTTTTAGTTTTGGGACGTTAATACCATCCCCTATATTTGTTAAGTTTCCATATTCCCAAAACGCACTAACTAGCCTTAATACTTAAAATTCTAAGTCTGGTTCGCTAAATTTTACCAAACTTACTATTTTTAGTAACTTTATCCCTTTTTCTAAAATATGTTATTGACGTCTTTAAACGGATACTAATCAATATATATGTGTTACTATATGCTTTCGTTGGTTGGTTTGAAAATCAAAAAGTCCGAAGTGTCCGAAAAAAACCAATTTTTTTGCTATTCATCATCAGCAACTATTCATTCGATTTTGTCGAAAAATGTTTAAAGTTTCATTTGGCCATAACTTGGCAGTTTTAAGTCTGATTTTAATGTGTGATATATGAAAAACTATCTATTCGAAACAAGTTCTTCAAAAACTACTTTTACGCCTAATGGGGATAAAACTTGTTAGGTCGACCAAAACCCCAAACCTATTTTGGATCAACAACATCATTTTTCGCAAACGCTTCCAAAAATCACACCAAACTTCACAATAGTGCTTAATCTAACCTAATCTCCATTCACAACTAATTTACAACAAAACCACACATAAATCTAACCTAATCCTTTCATTCAACTCACATCTCACCAAAAACATAATATTGAACTAGTAAAATAAAGTAGCATCATTATTTATAAAATCTTATTTTTTATTATCTTTCAAGATTAAAAACACAAACTTTATGGATGTATAGATCTTGCAACATATAAGAAGAAAACCTTAAGTAAACTCACAAAAGAAAAGATTCAAGACACCTTTCAGAATTGAGAACAAGTAGGAGAATTAACCAGATCTATACCCAAAATATTAGATCTATAAAACCCAACACAAATCTTGAAACCTTAACTTATCTGAAGAAAAACCTTTTAAACCAAAGATCAATGCTTCAAACCACCTTAGATGTTCTTGAATCTAGAATGCTTGGATTATGCAAGAAAATCAAATGGATATGGACGGAAACTCCTTAAGAGGGTGTTCGTTGGCGTGAGCTTCAACGAGAGAAAGATAAAAGAGGATGATAATTTTTGGTTGAGGCTTCGGAAAATGCTATGAAATCCTGTATGTCAATGCCATTGATAGATCTTTTAGCCTCTGTGAAGGAGATAGAGCACTATTGATTCAAAAGTAACTCTGTGAGAGACTCTAACAAAACAATTATTGTTCTACGCGGGAAAATAAACAATTGTGCTAAAGAAGTACATACTAAAAACAATACCTTAGATCCCTCTATGGATGTTTTATATTAATCGTTAAAACTATTTTCTTAGATTGTACAATAGTCCTAAATACCTAAACGTGTGTGGGTGTCAGTTATAGATATGAAAACCCTAAACTAATTCTCTTCTAGAATTATTGTTTGCATGAGTCTAATCTATTACTTCTCATGTCTTATCACTTAATAGAACTTATCCCAGAGTTACTACGTTACTCTACCAGGACTAACAATTATAACCCAACATGATCTATATACCTGCCAGCGGAACTTTAATCTAACAGTAGGAATTACTCTACAGTAGGGAAATACATAAACTTACCAGTAGGAACTTATAAATACAAATATACCTAACAATTCCTCCCCTAAACTGGAATTTGACCATAGTTAACTTCCAGTTTCACTAGATAGATCTTCAGTCTTAATGCTTTGAGGATTGATGAAACAGCAACAAAAATACAGCAACCATTGAATTGACCTTTTAACATCTTTAACACTTTATCTGTAAGCAGCTACTAACATTTGGACCACACGCAGAACATCCTTCTATTCTAGGGTTACATACAATTCTTCATACATTCCCATGGTGTGTTAAAATCCGGGGAGAGGTGAATCATAGAAGTAAATGGATTTTGATGAAGCCTTTACCAAGTAGCCATTAATCTTGGGTAGCAATATATTGGGTCCTAGAAAAAAGGATTGCCATGTGAAGCTCTGAAACATTTTCAAACCTCTCCAAACTTGAATCATGTGGGTTGAGTACTATTGACTTTGGGCAAGTCATCACAGCCATAAAACGGATTTTGTGTAGCCTTTTCCACATAGCGTTTGCTTGTGGGTAGAAAATCCTTTGGGAACCATAAAGGGTTACTCCATGGTGGATTGCAAACCATCCTCAAACTTATTGGTACATGAACATTGGTCAGTTTGAGAGACATATGGTTTGTAAGCAAACCATACATCTATATCAATTCATTTTGGGTACAAGACCTGGGAATTGGAAACCAAAACCTTAATTAATTCTTACACGAAGGCTGGCAATTGAGAGCCATGGTTCAATTATTTCTAGACAGGATGGCCAGGGAAATTGATACCCATTAATGAGTAGCCCTCAAAAGAGAAAACTTTGAAAACAAGGTGCCATAAAACCATTTTGCACCAAAATATTATATCTCATGAAAACAAATTTTATGCCAAAAAGGATTTAAGCTCAGGTGCAGATCGTAAACATTGTGATGGCCTTCTCTACAAAAACTCAAAAACTCTCAAAAACCCATCCAAAAGCACTTGCAACATCAAAAACATATAACATTCCAAAGAACAAAGTATTTTAAAAGACAGCTACCATTGTACCAGACTTATGCAGAGGGAACACAAGAAGCAAGCTAATTCTTGATGAATTGAATCAGTTGCACAGCATATGTCATGTCCATGCCTTTATACCCATCTATCTCACACTTCCAACTTTGCTTCAGCATATTACTTCATGGTGAAGCAGATAGAGGATATGGGGTATCTGCCAAACATGTTTAGATCTGCAGGGGTGAATTCGTTTTCAGACCATGAACACCAAAAAAATGGAACAATTTCCAGCTGTGGTTACCCACCCCTGTTGAATCATCCCAAAAACTTCAACACCTTGAACCACCAGTTGTAGATTCAAACAAAACATGAAGAATCTCCCACAATAAATCAATCCCATTACCAGTTTAGGGGTTGACCTTCATAATGCTTAACAACCATGCCATATAACTTGGACAGTCCTGTCTATCAATCAAAGTGCCAGAATCTCTCTAAGAATGAGTAAAGTATTTGGAAGTTTTATCAGTGAATGAATAAACGCATTTACATACCTAAGCCAGTAGGAATAACTTCCCATGAAGGACAAATATATGCCAAAAACAGAGGGTCTGGTTATCATCATTCAGAAGCATTCAGAGAATCATCACGAGAGCACTTGAATAAAGCGATGTATAGTGAGGCATTCAAATCCACTTCAGAAACGAGGGCAAGTAACTTCCTTGGGCTAGAGACTTTTTACTATGGTGTCCTTTATGTCTATTATATCAACATCAATTGATTGACTTCTTGTCCTAGGTCCAGATGACATAAAAACAAGTGTAGCAAAAGGTGGTGTAGGAGCAACCGTTGGATCAACAGATGTATCAGGTGTAACATCAGGGTGTGATGAAGCCTTGGTGTGAGTGTGGAGGGAGTTGCAGGCAGAGTTGGTAGTATCAACAAGAAATTGGTGATTGGTGTAACATCAGGTGTAACAACAGAAGGCTGATTGATTGAGAAGCAGCAAGAACGGAGTCTGTCGGAAAGCTGCAGAGGAATTTTGACTTTCTTAGGACCAGGTTGTTCCACATCAGCAACCTGGTCTTTTTAAGTGACCTCCTTAGGTTTCTGTTGCTTGCAGATTATCAAGAGCATGTTGATCTTGTCAAAACTCATCTTTGAGTTGATCCATCATGAAAGGAGCTCACATGTTTTATGTCCCTGCCTGTTGTGTTGATGGTGAGCTTTGGTTTTTGACAAAGGTTTCTTTTAATCTCTCTGTTGGGCATAAGTCCATTTGCTCTATTTAATCTTATCTTGGAACCTTCTTGAGCAGCAAGCCTTTCTTCTCCTTTCTAGCAATAATAGATGCCTCCTCGCTGCAAAAAGTTGTCCTCTTTAAATCGGTCCAAGTAGTTCAGCAGAGTAAGTCCTTTATTTGCAAGTACTTGTCCCATGAATGTCGGACCAATCAGGACATCATTGTAATACTTGGCCAAATTTGATCAATCCTCTTGCCTTTTCTTCTTTCAGTTCTCTCTTGGGACTCTAGCCAACTCAGCTTGGGTCTCTCTTCATATAGTTCCTTTGCAGCCTCTGCTCCTTAAACCTAGTACTCCTCCATCTGTCATATAGTGACCTTTCTTTTATTGTGGATCTTCCTCCCACTGGTGATTTACCTTGTTAGAGTGATCAGCAGAGAGAAAATCAGTAGCTTAAGCTAGTATAGTAAGTACCGCAGTAGGAACATCATTTTTCCAGGAACACAAATGCATCAGTGTGAATTAGAGTACTAGGAGGAAATTCAGTTGTTTGTGGCATCAGCAAAGAACAGAAGAAGTGTCAAGCAGCAAAGCAGCTGCCTTAGGCTGGCTTGATCAAGAATCCACATCTTGTTCCTCTTTCTTCCTCGGTGTCAAGATTCACTTTAATATTCTCATTCCTTTCCTTGTGCTTGAGTTTTGACTCCAAAAAACTTCCATCCTCTCTTTACCAGCTTTCACTAGCACATCCTTAAACAGTAGCTTGTGAGCTTGAAGCTCAGATTCCAAACTTCCAATTTTCTTCCTGTTCAGACACTAAAGTATACAAAGCTGTTAGATTATGAGGGTCGCCAAGCACCCCCTGAGGTTGTTACCATCGAGGTGGAGCTGTCAGTGGACTAGAAGGAGATGCAAAATGAAAGATCTCCAAGGGATCATCTGCCACATTAGGGTCAGGATTTGAATCATTTTCCTTTGAAGAAGACTCAACATGAGGGTCAGAAGATGGACCCTGCTGATTCACTTGAGCACTTGGAGAAGTTGGTATTGGTCGGGGTGGTTTTGAAACTGGCTTATTCAGTTGAGCAGCTGGAGTAGTGGGTGTTGGTCTTGGTGATGTTGATCCATGTCATGAGGTGAAAGCTGTTTGGTGCAAAGGTTACTGTACAGTTTCAGGTCAGTCTGTAGCTGAGGGTCGTTTGGGTGTGCTGCCCTTCCCCTGATGTTACCAGTGCATGCAGTCCTTGAGGAGGAGGGAGCATTGCAGCCACCAATGGCATATGGTCTCCATGAAAATTCAGTCTCATATTTGCAAACATCTTGCTGGTCAGTCTAATTGCATGGTATGGTTTGGTATGCCTAGTTTCTATGTCCAGTATCATTTGTAGAAACCTAGGAAACATCAAAAATTTCTTAGAATTATTAATGTTATTTACCATCCCAGTAAAGATATAGCGAGACCAATTGTACTTCTTTCCCTCACACAAACAGATTAAAGCAATAGCCAAAGGGCTTCCAAACTGATCCCAACTCCCGGACTTAGTACTAAGACAATGTAAGAGAGTGTGTATCAGGAACCTCAACTGAGGTGAGGAATTTGTTTTATGAAAGGTCAAATTTCCCTCAGTGGGGTAACCTAGATTATCCATGCCTAAGAATATGTCAGGTATAGGCATATCCACAATTCCCCCCTCATCATGTAACTGCAATTGACTCCTCACTAGTTGATTAAGTGATTATGTAGGAGTAACGATCATGGTGGCTACCATAGCTTTGGTGGACCTTCACTCAGTATGATCCGGAGTGAGGTCGTAGACCAGGAATTGGGTTATTAGGGAATCTTAGATGAGTTGGTCAGTCACAGAGCTCATACTAATGTTGGGAATCAAGTTAAAAAAATCAGTAACTGATGGATTAATCGGTGCTCCCTTTGGGTTTCTCCAAAATCAATCCTGTTTGTGACTCATCGCGGATATTTTAGGGCAGCCATTGATTCGACGGTAGCTTGAATAGGGTTGTGTGTTAATGCTGGTGTTAGAATGCAAGAGAGTTGCTACTGGTGTGGTTGAGCGAATCACAATTAGAAGGGTGAGCGGAATGTATAAAGAGGGCTATTGTCAAAAATTTAGGGTTTTGATCTCAAAAAGGTAATTGATAAAAAATGAGTGGCAAACAGTGATTATAACCTTTAAATAGAGAACCCTCTTGATCTATTAAATGCCCATCTTATCTCAGCTTTAATATTGAAATATTAATAAATTTCAATTTAAGTGACTCGCTTAAAGAAAGTCAACTCCTAACGAAAAGTTAACAAGACCAGCACCAGAGGAACAACCTCATCTAGGCAGTATGGAAACCAGAAAAGACAACCAGTAGGGAATTGTTCAGCAGAAGAAACCTAGTATTACCACTAGTAGAAAACTCTTGCAACACCAGAAATGACTCAAATTCACACAAGAAGGGAATTGTTCGCATCAAATTAAGCACAACACACCATGCTATTCACTCTTCATGAATCATTTCAATGCAAGATTAGACCAAAAACCTCACCTTACCTATACATGGAAAAATAAAAGGATTTAAACTGACAAGCCACCAAATTAAAAACTGTAGGTCTAATAATCTGATAAAAAATAAGGATAAAATAGAAGAAAAACATAACTATTTATAAAAAAAATAACAATAATAGTCCTCCCCTTTAAATCCAAATCCTCGTCCTTAAACAGAGGATTTATGGATTTTAGCATCCAATATGAAACCCTACCTAAATAATTAAATCTGGGTCATCAAAAGCCTTGGTTAATAAATTCAGCCACATTCATCATCTGTGTGAATTTTAAGCACCTATGTTACTAAGAGTTTTCTCATATGCATCTCTAATAAAATGGTGCCTAATCTCTAGTGCTTGGATTCTTGTGAAAAACTGTTTTCTAACAATGCATATGGTACTCTGATTATCATAAAGTTTTTTGTGTTCTTAAAGTTGAACCCATAATCTAGCATTTGTTTTGAATCCAAAAGTACCTTGACACACATGTGTGCAGCAGAACATATTCTGCTTTTCTGTGGAAGAGTTGCCACTATGTTGCTTTTTTTGCATTGCCAGGATATCATCTTCGTCCCGAAAGAAATTGGCTATCCACCCAGTTGTGGATTTCTATCACCATTGGATCCAGCATAGTCACTATCACTGTAAGCTTCCAACACATACAGGGAGAATCTCTTGGGTACCATAGACACATGTTTTGGTTTAGGCCTTCTTAGAGATACTTAAAGAACTTCTTCACTGCATTCTAAATTGGAAGTAAAGGTCGTGACCTTTGGTGTCTAGAGCATGCACTCACTTGCAAACATAATATCTGGCCTTGATAGCTGTCAAATACAGTAAGTTGAAACCTTTATTAGATCTTGATAGATGAACTTTAAAAACATCATCAGGTTCATCCTTGGATTTAGGGCTTAGCGCTTCATACGGTGTTGTTGAAGGTCTAACACTTCCATACCAAAATTTCCTAAGCATGTCCTGACATACTTGTCTTGGCTGATAAAAATCCATCAGGCTTTGTTGATGACTTGTAGACCTAAGAAGATGTCAACCTCACCCATAGCCAATCATCTCACATTCTCCTTTCATTCAACACCTCAAACTCATCTCAACCAGGTTGGTTAGTTAGAGCCAAAATTAATGTCATCGACATAGACCGAACAAGTATGTATATCCTGGAATTCTTCTTCAATGAAGAGAGTTTTGTCTATGGTACCTTCTTTTGTAATTATGCTTTAACTAGAAAAGTAGGACAAATCTTGTTACCAGGCCCTTGGTGCTGATGATGACCTTACAAAGCTTTCACAAACTCTGAAACATTGTTTTGGGTAGAAAGGATCTTCAAACCATTTTGGTTGAGTTACATAGACTTCTTCATACACTTTCCCCATAGAGAAAGGGCTATTTGACATCCATTTGATATTATTCATAATAAACCATGTATGAGGCAAATGATAAGATAATCTGATGCTTCAATCGAGCCACTGGAGCAAACACATCATCATAGTCAATGCCCTCCTCTTGCCTATGACCTTGAGCCACCAACCGTGCTTTAATTCCTAACTACTATACCTCTGGCATCTCTTTTATTCTTAAGAATCCATTTTGTCCCAATAGCAGTTTTCCCTTCTGGCAAAGGCACAAGCTTCCACACATCCTGATTAACAAACTGTTGCATCTCCTCTTGCATAGCTTCTACCCAATCAGGATCATTAAGTGCTTGAGCTAACACTTGCTTGGTTTCAAGTTGGGCATAGGAAAACAATACAACAGGAAAATGGAGATAGTCTGTATGCTTGTTTCCTTTGTTGATCATGAAACATAAGCCCTGCAAGTGACTCTCTATAAACTTGGTATTTCTTCAAATGTGCCCACTTGTCGAACTGGTGAAGTTATATCTCCAAATAATCTGTGATTATAGGATGAACTAGTATGCACCAGTCTTGTTGGGAACAGGACATTCAACAGTTACCTATGGTAGTGCTAAATTTGTGACTGAAACCCACCAAAATTTCTGCATCATATGTAGATTTCAGAGGAAAATACCTGTAGTAGGATGATGGTGATGCCATCCATCTCTGAAGTTGAATGCTATTGTGTTTAACCAAGGTCAGAAGGTGAGGGACAAATCTTGTAGAATTTTCACTTGAGCCCAATGAGTGACCAGGAGGAAGTGGTGTATCAGCATGAACAGGTTCAACCACAGAAGAAGATGGAGTAGAAGGAACAGCAGAACCACCAGCAGCCTGATTAATACTACCAGCAGGAATGCTACCACTACCAGCAGGAACCGTGTCAGCTGTTTTCCAAGTAACCTTTGCTGCAGAATTGGCTTCATATGCTTGTCCTTGAAGCCTAGCAAGAGCCTCTGCATAGTCTGAAGTACTCTCCACTGTGGCAGAAGCAGTATGAACCTTGGGCCCTGAAAAATGGTTAGAAGGAAAAGAAGGAACAACAATTACTTGTTCTTCACACTCTGAATCTGAGTCATCATGTGTACCTGCATGAGTGTTAGTATCTTGAGTACCTGCAGGTTGATTAGATTTGAAACGAGTATAACCTAAAGAATCAGTCAAATAGTCAAGGTCAAAGTACCACGATCCAATGACCCAGACCATGTACATTTGGTTTTATCTTCCATATATTCAGATTCTTGTGTTTCTCTCTATCTTTTGTTGATAAAGTGTTAGTCTCTAAAAGCCTTACTATGCAGCAGAGTACCCATAAAGAAACCTTCATCAGCTTTACCCTTAAATTTTCCAAGTGATCCACTAGTGTTAAGTTATGGTCACTTGACCGCCAAAAGGTTTAAGGGACTAAATGTTTGGAAAACTTTCACAGATAAAAGTTATAGGGTGTTTTATTATGGGGCTAGTTTATAAACACACTTGTTTTAGAACATTACTAAGCTGTACTAACTGCTTCTGTCTAAAACTGGGTAAGGTGACTTAGAGTCAGCATGATAGTTATTGCTGCCTCTATAAGGGTTTTATTCTTTCTTTCAGCAACCCTATTTTGTTGTGGGGTTCTGGCAACACTATAATCCCTTTTAATCCCCTTGGACCCACATAGTTCAATTAAGTTAGAATTTTTAAACTCTGTCCCATTGTCACACCTTATAGCCTTAACCTTTTTAGTTGTGCTGGTTTTCAACAAAAAATAATGGAAATCCCCAAGGATGTAAAAGTCATCATCCTTAGTTCCCAAAAAAAGAAAACCCAGCTAAACCTGCTTAAGTCATCTTAACCTCACAAGGAATAGTGATTGTGATCCATGCTTCTGATGGAAGTAGGACCATAAAGGTTCAATATGAAGTAATTGGAGTGGCTCATATATGGTGTGGACTGCATTGATGGGCTTGGTAAGAGGGCCTTGGTGTTGCTTTACTTGTTGCAAGGCAACACAGCTTGTGTTCATTGGTGAAGTGTTTGGAAGGAAGCCAATTGACTATCCATTTGTTTTGCCAGTTTGTTCATATTTTTGAAGTTCAATGAGCCATCCTTCTATGCCATTTTGTGGAACTCATCTAATGGTTGCTTTAGCCAACAAAACACTTGATTTCTCTTTCTGATTGGGTTCGTCAGGTCAAATTGATGCAAGTAGAGATTGTGTCTCCTTGGGACTCTGAGAACAACCTGACTGAATCAGGTAGTTGGACTTTGGAGAGTAAAAGGCACTCTTTGTCTGTTAAAAAGAACTTTGTTATTGGTCATCACAAAATTTATGAACAGAGAACATATTAAAGTTCTTGGAAGCTCTTCCACATATTAATCATTCTCAAAAAATGATAGTTGGACAGTCTAATGGTGCCTTATTCTCGTGCATTTTTACCATCTCCACCTCCAAAAGTGACAGTCCCCTACCTTTAATCTTCACAAGTCAGCCATTTTCCTTATTACATATTATGCTTCTAGAACAACCACTATCAACAATACCTAAATCGTTCATTTTCTTGAGGATTGCTCCTACAATATTACAAAGTAATAGTACAACATTAGTATACATGGGAGACCCAAGTCAGAAACTGACTTGGGGCCCTGCCTCTTGTGGATCAATATGAGGAAAACCCCTATAGATTGTTGAGATCCACCATTGTTCTTGGATCCATGCATTTATGACTTGTTACTTTGCATAGAACAAACCTGCTGAGGTCCTTAACAGTAGTTCCCTTCTCCCCACATCCATTCCATGTGGTTATATGAGCACTTAAGTCCTACTAAAACTGTTGAATATTTAAAGCTTTTGGTTTCTGGTCATAGGGTATTCTAGCGGCTTGATTATGCACAACCAGCAGGGAAATGGCCCTTCACTACAAGCAGGAACCATATGTTGGTCTATTCCTACTACAGCAGGAACATAGGCTGGTCTAGGAACAAATGAGGGAATGTTTTCTACATTTTTCCACACAGGTGCATTATTCAATCTCAACTGATTCTCATAAAAATCACAATCTCGAATCAAATGAAATTTACTACCACAAACAAAACATTTCTTAGAACTAAAAGACTTGTTTTTACACATTACTTATATTGTTTGACCCATTCACTATTACATAAATTTTCTAGGAGTTTTTTACGATTGCTCCTTTAAAAAGAATAAATACTTGGGACTTTGGTGACATTGCATGGTCCTTGGTCATCAGTCTTGTGTAAAGTCTTCAAATCAACTGAACTAGAGGTCTGAGGCTAATTGGTCTTTTAGTCTTGAGGCTGCAGGACTTGTCTCTTGAAACACTGGATGCAAAAGCAGTGGACTCTGAGTTGAGGACTGGTCAAGTATCACAAGAGACAAAGTATTAGATACAGAGTTATTTCAATCACAATTAGTGGAGCTTTGAACCTTAGGTAAACTGTGTATCATCAATGTCAGGCTTGTTAGAAGGAGGCATGAATGTTCCTGTTATAGGGGGAGGAACAACATGCATTCCAACAGGTTTGACAAACCAGTTATGAGAGGTTTCTTATAAGCATCCTTCCTAAGAGATGAGTCAAAGATACTATGTGCGGGAGAGATCCAAACACCTCATTGATCCAAAAGTGTCTCATATCTAATCAAATTTTATTAGAGGACATGAACTATTGATCAGTTTGACTAGGGTTATTGGAGATTCCTTCCAAGGAACCTCAGGGATAACAGGGATAATAGCAGGAATAGCACCAAAGAGAATCACTCGTGGGGCATGAGAACCCACACTCTCCTCAGATGTATCAGACGAAATAGAAATAACAGGAGCAGCCATGACCTGCACAAGCACAAGTTTATATAAATCCTCTTTATATGAAACCATGCACGTGCAAGCAAAGCCAAGAAATAAGTACGATGCGAAATATGATATGGCAAAAGGATGAATAAAGTAATTATGGCAATATGATATATATAATCAGTACTTATATATATTAAACGCTATTATTATAAGATATATATGTAAGCAGGTAAGGCACGTAGGATCACATACTGGTTATAGACCAGACCTAGATATACTACCTGGTTCTCTATAACCTTGGCTCTGGATACCAATCTGTCACACCCCCAAACGGGGCCTAGTCGGAAACACGTGTCCGGGGGCGTGACGTCATAATACACATCACACAAGATACAAAGAACGACCTCTAAGGGTACGTTTGAAAATCCAACATCGTTGCATTAATTAAAATAGTTAAAGTTTGACATAAGTTTAAAGATAATATGCGAAAGCGAATAAAAGTTTTAGAAATTGACAACGATGTTTAAACAGTAGATAATAGCATTTCTTGAAAATCGGCCCAATGCATAGCGACACCAAATAGCAAGCAAAGACATCTACAGCTAAGCACCTGAGAAAAACATGCTAAAACGGTCAACATAAAGTTGAGTGAATTCATAGGTTTGAATTTAATATTAAAAGTGGACCACAAGTTCACAGTACGCACGTGACAGTTATAACAGATACAACTTCACATAAAAAGAATGTATTTACTGTTGCACTAAGCTCATGACACCGAAGCTCAATTTAAAAGGAAGAATTTTATATGCCAAATAGTATTCCACGCCCTAAAGGTATTTGACCAAGATTACCTATTGACATTCCGACATGGTATATATCCGTTTGTTCGAGACCTCCGAATCTAGTAAGTGCTACTTACCCGGATAGGGATAATTACTCCCTGTAGGATCCCGTAATCACTTCATAACATATAACATACACGAATCGAACAAGAAAAGAGAAAGAGAGTGAGTTGTTTAGAGAGAGAAAAAGGAGAGAGAATTAGGAGAGAAAAGAGAAAAGATATTTTTTAGAAAATGAACAACTTGCTTTTTCTAAAGAAGAAAAAGCTTATATACCCCGTCACGTTAAAGGTGACGCGCGGGATATTTAACTAGAACTCACCTTAGCAAAATGAGCAAATGATAAATCACGCAAGTAAAAGATGATATAAAAATCTAGCCGCGACCTAGAATAATAACGCGTCTCAGAATCACGGAAAGCATGCCAAGAATTGCACAATATGTTTATCACCAAAAGATATCCATGTGTGTTTGGTTTAGTTTGATTATCAAATCATGCCGAAATAAAATCATTTAGTTTTTCGTTAAGTTTCGGCGTTTAACCAAAAATTACTATTTTTAGAAAGTTTATATTTTAGGAAAGTTTTTAGTTTCGGGACGTTAATACCATCCCCTATATTTATTAAGTTTCCATATTTTCAAAACGCACTAACTAACCTTAATCACTTAACTTCTAAGTCCGATCCGAAATTTTTTATCAAACTTACTATTTTTAGTAACTTTATCGTTTTTCCTAAAATATGTTATTGACGTCTTTAAACGATACTAAACAATATATATGTGTTACTATATGATTCGCTAGTGTTTAGAAAGTCCAAAAATGTCTGAAAGTGTCCGAAAACCTGATTTACTATTCACATCAGCAACTATTCATTCGGTTTTGTCGAAAAATGTTTAAAGTTTCATTTGGCCATAACTTGGCTGTTTTAAGTCTGATTTAATGTGTGATATATGAAAAACTATCTATTCGAAACAAGCTCTTCAAAAACTACTTTTACGCCTAATGAAAACATTTTTTTAGGTAGATCTGACCAAAAACCCCAACCTATTTTGGATCAGCAACATCATTTTTCGCAAACGCTTCCAAAAATCATACCAAACTTCACAATAGTGCTTAATCTAACCTAATCTCCATTCACAACTAATTTACAACAAAACCAAACCTAAATCTAACATAATCCTTTCATTTCTATTGTTGCAACTCTCATTCAACTCACATCTCACCAAGAACATAATATTGAACTAGTAAAATAAAGTAGTATCATTATTTATAAAATCTTATTTTTATAATATTTCAAAAATTAAAACACGACATATAGATGTATAGATCTTGAACATATAAGAAGAACATAAGTAAACCACAAAGAAAGATTCAAGACACTTACAAGAATGAAGAACAAGTAGAGAATTCACAAGATCTATACTCTAAAATAATAGATCTATAAAACCCAACAACAAATCTTGAAACCATAACTTAGATCTTGAAGAAAAACCTTTAAACCAAAGAACCGATACTTCAAACCACCTTAGATGTTCTTAGAAATGAACCTAGAATGTTTGGATTATGCAAGAAATCAAAGATATGGAAACCCTAAGAGGGTGTATGTTGGCCATGAGCCTCAAGAGAGAAAATGAGAGATGAAAATTTTTGGTGAGGCTTGGAAAATGATATGAAACCCTAGTGTGTGATATGTGATGGTATTTATAGGAAAACATTAGGTCAAGGGTTATTGTTTTGTAGCACCAAGTGACCAATACACACCAAAGGTGTGCTCGGCCGAAACTAAGCCACAAGCACCATGGGTTTAAAATTTTGGATCATGGTTCATTATTCAAGCATATAAGTTAGTCAATCTTGGTCAAATGGTGTACATGTGATCAAACATCACATGCATAAGTCAAATGGTGATATTTGTGCATGAATGGGACATGCTCATATGTCATTTTCACCTCTTACATGTACACATGCATGAGCTTTTCAAAATAAGATGCCATTTAATTAATTTCAAAGCTCATGGTTTATTTGGTTTGGGGTTTAGGCGTTCAATATACGACAACAGGGAAGGGTTAACGAAACTTTTGACCTAAGAACATGAGATAGACGATAACTAAAGTTTACACGAAAATATTTCGAGTTTTCGGGGTTCCGTTAGGTCAAAAATACGAAAAATGCAATTTAAACGTTAAAGCGTAAAAATAAATACCGAGAGTGATCGTAAACTAAGAAACACTTAGAAAAGGTAAAATAATTCATATAATATCTAAATTAATCAAAATTCGAAGTCAGAACGCGTCCGATGACGTTTTTCAGATTTACGCGGGTTAACTTCTCGGTAAACTGCTGGATTCAAACGTAACGTATAAAAGTCAAAGATAATGATTGGAAAGTTTAAAATTATTGACCTGAAATTTTCGGGGTGTGACATTCTTCCCCCGTTAAATAAGCTTTGTCCTCAAAGCTTAAGACGTAGACGAAGGGCTAACAAAAAGATGAGGGTACTTTTTCTTCATTTGGTCTTCGCGCTCCCAAGTAAACTCGGGCCCTCGTATCGAATTCCAATGGACCTTCACGATTGGAATGCGGCTCTGCTTTAGCCGATTCACTTCTCGATCTATAATTTTAACCGGTTCTTCAATGAAATTAAGCTTGTCATCAATCTGGATCTCATCCAACGGAATAGCTAGTGGTTCGTCAACGAAACACTTCTTCAAATTTGAAACATGAAAAGTGCTATGAACTCGGCTCAACTTCTCTAGAAGTTCAAGTCGATACGCGAGCGTTCCTACTTTATCAAGAATCTTGAAGGGTCCATTATAGCGAGGGTTTAACTTCCCTCGTTTGCCGAAACGTATCACCTCTTTCCACTGTGACACTTTCAACATGACCTTGTCTCCAACCTCAAATTACAATAGCTTACGTCTCCTGTTGGCGTAGCTCTTCTGTCTATCTCGTGCAGCTTGAATACGCTTCTTGATCTGAATGATCTTCTCAGTTGTTTCATGGATAATTTCTGGGCCAGTGAGTTGAGCGTCTCCAACCTCAGCCTAACAAATAGGCGATCTACACTTTCGGCCATAGAGAGCTTCAAACGGTGCAGCTTTAATACTCGTGTGATAACTGTTATTGTAAGAAAACTCTACCAAAGGTAGGTGTCTATCCCAACCTTTCCCAAAATCAATCACACAAGCACGCAACATGTCCTCCAAGGTTTGGATGGTTCTCTCACTCTGACCATCAGTCTATGGATGGTAAGCCGTACTCATATCCAATTGAGTACCTAGGGCTTCGTTTAGTGATTTCTAGAAATGGGATGTAAACTTACTGTCTCGGTCAGAAATAATCAAAACCGGCACTCCATGCCTCGAGACTACTTCCTTCAAGTATTGTCTCGTCAACTTCTCCATTGAGTCGGTTTCCTTCATTGGTAAGAAATGAGCAGACTTTGTGAGTCGGTCTACAATTACCCAAATTGTATCTTGACCAGACGATGTCTTTGGTAACTTAGTAACGAAATCCATAGTAATGTTCTCCCACTTCCATACTGGGATCACAGGTTGAACCAACAAACCGGATGGTTTTTGGTATTCGGCCTTGACTTTGGCACAGGTCAAACATTTACTGACGTAGGTGGCAATCTCAGCCTTCATATTCGGCCACCAATACAGTTTCTTTAAATCTTGGTACATCTTGTCCGATCCAGGATGAATTGAATATTTTGACTTATGCGACTCGTGCATAATCAACTCTCTTAAGTCACCAAAACAGGGTATCCAACTTCTATTCCTCAAGCATAACGTTCCATCAGCACGTGGCTCTAGCTTCTTAATCATACCACACAGATCTTCGGTTCCAAAATTCTCCTCCTTTCTCGCCTCAACTTGAGCGTTTAAAATTTGCACAGGAAGGTTCAGACCAATCGTCAAAACCAAAGCTCGAACTCGTAGTGGCTTAATCCGTTCCTTTCGGCTCAAGGCATCCGCCACCACGTTCGCTTTTCCCGGATGATAACGAATCTCGCAGTCGTAGTCGCTCAACAGCTCTAACCATCTACGTTGTCTCATGTTCAACTCTTTCTGATCTAGAATATGTTGCAAACTCTTATGATCAGTGAACACAACGCATTTCGTGCCGTACAAATAATGTCTCCACATTTTGAGAGCAAACACTACAGCTCCAAGCTCTAAGTCATGTGTAGTGTAATTCTTCTCATGAATCTTAAGTTGGCGTGACGCGTAGGCTATGACCTTCTCCCTTTGCATCAAAACTGCGCCCAACCCTTTACGAGAAGCATCACAGTAAACCACAAAGTTTTCACATCCTTCAGGTAAAGCCAAAATTGGTGCACTACACAATTTCTGCTTCAACAGTTGAAATGCAGCTTCTGCCTTTTCACTCCAATCAAACTTCACGTTCTTTTGAGTCAGCTTTGTCATAGGCTTGGCAATTTTTGAGAAACCTTCGATAAATCGTCGGTAATAGCCAATAAGACCTATAAATAATTGAGAATCTTGTCGGAGTCTTGGGCGAAGCCCAATCCTTGATTGACTCAATCTTAGCTGGGTCCACGTGAATGCCTTCACTATCAATCACGTGGCCAAGAAATTATACCTTCGACAACCAAAAGTCGCATTTTGAAAACTTGGCATACAATTCTTCATTCTTAAGCAACTCCAGGATTAACTTAAGGTGTTCCACATGCTCTTCTTTGCTCTTGGAGTAGATCAGATGTCTTCCAATAAAAATACGATAACACGATTTTATTAAGTATGTTGCCAAACCTGATTCAATAAGATCCATGTATTGCCGCGTGCGTTTGTCAATCCAAAAAGGCATTACTTGGAACTCATAGATGACATGGCGAGTCCCTAATGCTAATACTTTGGAATATCCTCTCACGAAATTGAGTGGTGTTAACCGACTTAAAGTCAATTTCGAGGAGGTCTAACTTGATCCTTGCAACTGATCATCCTAAGTCGATCGATTCTCGAAAAAGTGATAGCTCGATTCTTGACAATAAGCTTATTTCCAGTTTCACGGTAATCGATACCACATTTCATGAGAAAAAGATCCATCTTTCTTTTTGACAAACAAGACCGGGGCTGCCAGGGTGAGGAACTCGGTCTTATAAATCCCTTGTCAGAAAGTTCTTGTAGTTGAGTAGACAGTTCTTGCAATTCTGACGGTGCTAATCTATACGGGGCGCGTGCCACAGGTGCAACACCAAGGACCAAGTCGATTTGGAATTCAACTTATCGCGTAGGCGGTAATCCAAGCAAGTCTTCTGGAAAGACTTTCGAAAAGTCCCGTACAGTCGGCACGTCCTCAAGTCGCTTCTCCTTTGACTTGTCTTCGATTTCCTTCTTCGTCACTTGTGCCAGAAAAATTGGGCATCCTTTCTCAATATACTTTTGAGTTTTAGTGCACGATATAATGCTCAACTTCGACTTCTCTCCTTTGCCGTCTCTATCACCTTGAACTATCAAAACTTCATCTCCATATGGAATTCGCACAATCTTCTCATCACAAACAATTATCGCATAATGGTTCGCTAACCAATCCATGCCGATGATGACGTCAAAACTTCCAAGTTCGACTGGCATTAGGTCGACATTGAATGGGTGGCCTAATAATCCTAACGTACAGCCTCTAAGTATGGTATTAGTTTCAGAAATTCTCTCGTCGGCTAATTCGACAGAAGCTAAGTACTAAAGTATCGGGGGTTTTTATAAAGCCAAAGTACTAAAAGGAGTCGACCATAAATACTTCGGATCTAAATAATTTGGGCACCCGAATCAAATATCATAGAAGCATAATGGTTATTAAGAAGAAACGTACCCTTGACGACATTGGAATCGGGGTTAGCTTCTCCTACACCTAGCACATATGCTTTACCTCTTGCTTCACCAACTCCATTCTTGTTTCCAGTCTTGTTTCCACGGTTTTGATCTTTCAACTTTGGGCAATCACTCCTGAAGTATCCTTGCCTTCCATACTCGAAACAAGTAAAAACTCTTTGATTCACTATTTGACCTCTCTGGGTAGAAGTAGTAGGATTTGTGACCTTACAATCCCAGGTCAAATGCCCAACCTTGTTGCACTTCCCACATCTCACAGTGCAAGGCCCTTCATGATGAAGCTTACATTTGTTACAGAGAGGAAACGGTCCATTATATGGTTTTCTCTCATTGTTGCCAGCTGTATAATGGTCTCGCACATTTCTTACCTTAAAACGTGTTCTGTTTTTGGAATGGTGGCTGTGGTCTACGGTTTGTCTCTTCTGATTGACGTCCATCTTTTTTATTCTAAGCATTGTTCACAGCCTATATCCTTAACATTTGGCTCCATTAAGTTGTTAGCAATCGGGAAATGCTTCTTGAAGTTTTGTAGGTTCAAACAACCAATTACATTCCTTGGTATGTATCGGGGCGTCGCTCTAATGAATTTCTTAACACGCTCCTCCTCCTGCGGGGACCATCTTAGGCCAGATCCTAGTCAACTCTTGAAATCTCTGAGTGTATAAGCTGCTACTACAGCTCAGTATCCCCCACACAAAATCCTAATTTTTTTGTCTGTGTGTCAAATTCCATAGCTCATATTCATTAGAGATGTGTACCATTTCTCCCGTATTCATTTTTTCAGATCTGATCCCTATCCTGGCAAGCGAAACGTTGGAGGCGGCCCCTCCGCCCCCCCCCCCCCCCCATGAGCCGAAAGGACCATGGCATTAAGCAAACCCCTCCGAGTTGTTCGAGCTTTAGAGTTCTTAGACTTGTGCGTAGTTGCGTATCTGTAAGCCTTCTTGTTGCATGTTATGTTTAAATGTCAAGTTGATGGGTGTTGAGTGGTGAGTGTATGTGAATTTCGGGAACGGAAGTTGTCTTACTGAGAGTCCTTCTATCATGATTAAGAAGCGCATGAGCACTGTGCAGCTCTGGAAACGTTATGCTTTTGAGAAATAGAAGTTGGATACCATGGTTTTGGTGACGCCGCTCTCGAGAGCCTGGCATTCCTCTCGCACGCAGTCGCATCAACCCCGCGTCCCCATACAAATATGCAATTCATATCTGGATGGCATGACAGATGTGTACCAAGATTTTAAAGAAGTATCTGTGCCGTAGAGGTGATGCCCCGATGATGAGGGCTGAGATTTGCAACTACAGTCAGGTAAATGTTTGGACGTGCTGCGTGCAAAGTTCTTCCAAAGTCAAGGCAAATACCAATAAAGCCAGTCGCGGTTGCTTTTTTGGTTCGACTGTGACGTCTTTATGTGGATTGGCAGCTTCCATTAGAGTTAGTGCACACAGTTAATTAGTGCTGCCCCAATGTTAGCCAACTTGCACTTGGCTATTTTTCTAATGGACAATTGCTGATATGGAACACTAGTTATTCCATTTCTCAAACACCTTTAATCAACCCGCAACATCCTTGCTGTTCCCTTGACAGTTGATTTGTGGGATGACACCTTCATGAAGTCCTGATTATGGGAGAACATATCTACTATGGATTCTCGTTACTAGTAGCTATACCACCAACTCCCCACCGCTTCAACCCCCCCGATTACAAACCTTCTGGGTAATTGTACCCGACCGACTCACAAAGTCCCCCCCCCCCATGCCCCCCCCCCCCCCCCCCCCCCCCCCCCCCCACTCCCCCAACTTTCTTACAATGAAGGATAAACGATCAATGGAAAAGTTGACGAGATAATACTTGAAGGAAGTAGTCTCGAGGCATGGAGTGCCGGTTTCGATTATTTCTGACCAAGACAGTAAGTTTACATCCCATTTCTAGAAATCACTAAATGAAGCCCTAGGTACTCAATTGGATATAAGTACGGCTTACCATCCACAGACTGATGGTCAGAGTAAGAGAACCATCCAAACCTTGGAGGACATGTTGCGTGATTGTGTGATTGATTTTGGGAAAGGTTGGGATAGACACCTACCTTTGGTAGAGTTTTCTTACAATAACAGTTATCACACGAGTATCAAAGCCGCACCATTTGAAGCTCTCTACGACCGAAAGTGTAGACAGCCTATTTGTTGGGCTAAGGTTGAAGACGCTCAGCTCACTGGCCCAGAAATCGTCCATGAAACAACTGAGAAAATCATTCAAATCAAGAAGCATATTCAAGCTGCATGAGAAGTAAGATGATTTGTTCTTGCTAATTTGTAATTTAAGTTCATTTAGTTCTTTCATTACAATAGCCAAGGGATGATCATCTTCTATTTTTACATATTTTAACCTACCAGTAGGAGCTGAGTTAGTTTTAGAAACTGAAGAACTTTTGTTGCCTCTAGCAGGAGTTGAGAAAGGTTCATTTATTGTGATACCTTTTTAAAGTTTTATCTTTAAATGTGGATTTTGACTTCAAAATTGATTTGATAGTCATTTGTCCAGAAACAGGTTCAACACCAGTCAGCTTCTCCTATAGAGGAAGGGGGTGCTACAGACTGAAGATTCATCAGCTGAATCATAATCAGTTGCTGAAAAGTCAGAGACAACAACTGAGTTGTCAGTTGTGTTTCTCTGTGACTCATTAGAGGGTACCTTACTAGTATCATGATTCTACAAAGTAGAATCTTCAGATTCAGATAACTTAGATTATTACTACTATTAATAGATACTTCTGAGTTATCTGCTGAAGACTTTACAAACACTGGGTCTTTTGTGTCACACCCCAAGATTTTCAAGTCAATATTTTAAACTTTTTCAACAATTATCTTTGACTTTTATATGTTACGTTTGAATCTGGCGGTTTACCGGGAAGTAAACCCGCGTAAATCTGAAAAACATCATCGGACGCGTTCCGACATCGGATATTCATTAGTTTAGATATTATATGAGTTATTTTATCTTTTCTAAGTGTTTCGTAGTTTACGATCACTCCCGGTATTTATTTTTACGCTTTAACGTTTAAATTGCGTTTTTCGCGTTTTTGACCTAACGGAACCCCGAAAACTCGAAATCTTTTCGTGTAAACTTTAGTTATCATCCATCTCATATTGTTAAGCTAAAAATTTCATTCATCCCTCCCCCTATACTCAAAACACACGCATACACACTCTAAATTAATTCCCATGGAATCTTTTCACTTTAATTTGAAACTTATGCATGCATAAGTGGGATAGTGACCTCTTTGTCTTAACCTTCCCATGCACCAACACCTCTCTTACATAATTTGTCACCTTGCATGTGAGGACCACAAAGGCACTAACTTGAAATGGATTTAATTAACTAAACTTGGAGCCAAAGCAAAACAATGAACCTTCCCCCTCCTTTGCCTACTTCGGACGAACCACAAGGACCATGAGGTCCTTGGTTCACTCTCTTTTCTAGTCACCCATTCCTTGTTCCAAAAATATCCTAAACCCTAGTTCACACACTATATAAACCTCACTTTGCAAGACTTAGGTTATTTCATACATTCCTTGCCTCACCAAAAACATTTTCTCTCTCTCTCTCTCTTGCTCTCCTAGCCCACGGCACACACTAACACACACATACAATCCATACTTTTGATTTCTACCAAGATTCACACATTCCATATTTCATTTTATCAAGATCCAAGGTTATTCCAAGAAGGTTTTCATTTGATTTCAAGTATTTTCAAGATCTACAAATTAGAGTTTGGTTATTATTTGGGGTTTTTCTAGATCTATTATTTTGGGGGTATAGATCTTGTGATTTCACTATTTGTTCTTCATTCTTGTAAGTATCTTGAATATTTCTTTGTGGTTTTTCTTACATTCTTCTTATATGTTCAAGATCTATACATCCATATGTTGTGTTTCAATTTTTGAAAGATTATAAAACAAGATTTTATAAATAAAGATGTTCCATTTGTTTCACTAGTTAAATACTATGTTATTGGTGAGATGAGAGTTGATGAGTGTTGCAACAATAAAAATGAAGGGATTAGGTTAGATTTAGGTGTGGTTCTGTTGTGGATTAGTTGTGAATGGAGATTAGGCTATATTAGGCACTATTGTGAAGTTTGGG
>BQNB010044402.1:0-44911 GCA_026074375.1 Tanacetum coccineum
TACCTTTCCCACCCAAAGCTTTGACAATATTTCTAGGTACTTACTCAGAGAGCAGTTAGTCTAGGGTGACTTTACTGCAGGTCCATTTCTCAATGACCTTTTTTAGGTCAATGATCTCATCCTTCATAGATTCCCTCTCTAGGTTTATCTTAATGACTTCATTTTGAAGATAGCAATTAATGGACACAGTGTTTTTAAAGGTAGACAGTTCTGACTTATGTAAAGATATTTCTAGTTTAAGTAGATTAAATTTACTAACCAAGTTTTTCCTTTAATCCTCCACATAGTGAAGGTCAACATGAGTATAGTCTAAAACATGTTTTCTTTCATCACCATCAGTCATAGACAAAAGTTTATGTACCTTTTTCATGGTAATGTCAACCCATTGGCCTGATCTTGCATCAGCCTTTCCAACAAAGGTCTCATCCTCTGCAATTGCCATAAATCCGCTGATCTTGGTGCTCCCTTCATCATCTGAGGAGACAGAATCATCCTAGTTAAATGACTCAGCTAACAAACCCTTTTCACTATTTTTTTTATCTTTCTTTCCCTTTTTACTCTTTCCCTTGGTCATATCATCAATCCTCTTGGTTAGGACAGCTATGTCAGCTTTTAGTCCGTTATACTTTCCCTTGTAATCTTTTTGATGATTACCAGAGTTCTGAGAAGATGTTTGGTTAAAGAAAGGTGTATATGGTTTGGATTTGTTGAAAGAATTGTTTGAGGATGAATAAGATGGTGTGGAAGTTTTGTGTGAGGGACAGTCCTTTTTGATTTGCTAGTTGATCCAACCCTGCCAGACATCTTATAAAACCTCTTCTGATTTTCTAGTAGAGATCTTTCATGATACTCAACATTTAGATCAACCATGAATTCGTTGCTGGTCCTCTGATCTTCTTCAACATCTGAGTCACTATCCTAAAATTGATAGTTAGAAATCAAGGCTTTTGAGCTTGAGGCCTGAATGGTAAATCTTTGTGTCTCTGACTCATAGATTTGATCAATCAGACCCTCCTCATAATTGTACTTGCCATACAGAGTGGCCAAGCTATTATTTTTTATAGAATTATTTGCCCTCTGAGTTTGATTCATGCTCAGCCATTTTCTTGGCAGGCTATTAACAAACATGGCATTGACTTCTGCTTGAGGAATGATAACACCATTATTTTCAAGGTCATTTAGCAAGCATTTTAACCTTGTGAAAGTTCCATTTACTTTTTCACCTTCAAGTGATTTAAAAGCATTAAACTTAAGTCTCAAGGCTGCAATCTTGGTATCTCTTATGTTAGATGGTACCTCATGAGCTAAAATGAGATCATTCCATATCTCTTTTACAGTTTTGCACTTGATGAAAGATTTCATAACATCATTTGGTAAACAAGATATAATGATACTTTTTAATTGTTTATCTTGATTAGCAAGACGACTCTCAGCATTTGACCATTAATTTTGACATTTAGGCAAAGGATTTTCAGAAGTGGACAAACTTGACATGGGTACAAATGGTCCATCTTCTAGAGTTTTCAGAAGGTAAGGTTCAAGTCCGTCAAGGAATACTAAGAACCTAACTTTCTAACTCGTGAAATCCTCTTTGTCAAAAGCAGGAACATTTATGACATGAGACCCTCCTTTTGAATCAACAACACTTTGAGACACATTTGTTGTAGTCGTAGTGTTGATAGGGTCAGTAGTTGTAGGCATCGTGTCAACCCTATTAACATTAGGCTTCCCGGATTACCAGAACTTGTTTCGAAAGGTAGTGGGATAGGTGGTATGGTTCCAGACATGATTGATCTTGATTTGTTTAAAACAAAGAACAGTTTCTAAAGAGTTTTATAAATCAACCTGGCTCTGATACCAATTGAAAATACGAAACATTAAGCAAGAGATCCCTTCCTCAGCAAATTAACTAATCAAATAAGAACAATCCGCCCCCTCCTAAGAACCCCGTTAAAAAGCACGTCCCCATCAATACCCCAATCTAGTACCCCCAACCCTACACATCATTCCCCACCCCAACAACATACCCACCCACCATACAACCAAAACCCGCCAATATACCTTCCCCCCAAACAATGCTTACCTCTACCCCTAAAACCTTAGAGTGCAAATTCACCCCTAATCCTTCCCATAAGAATCAACCCCAACTATCCCCTGTTCCCCAAATCACTCTACACCTAAAACCCCCTCCTCCAACACGAGTCCCTCAACCACACACACATTAACAAAAAACCAAAAACCCATTCTACCAAGACCACAGGGCCAGAGCGATCATACTTCCCCAACCCCTCTTCTACCCAAACCTGTCCCAACCCCCCAATACAACAAACACCACCACCTCATGAAATGACCGTAACGAATTTAACTAATCCCGAAACCGCACTACCCTATTCTTCAACCTCATCCAAACACATCAAAAACTCCCCCACAATTATCCCACCTCAATCCACACAAACTAACCCCTGATCGAGAAAAGAGATACAAAAACGACTGTAGGAGAAGAGTAGGAGGAGGAGATGGCGAAAGAGGAAGACAGGAGAGAGACAACAACGACCCGCACAATGCCACCTCCCAACGCCACCCCCCAATGCCCCCACATCGCGAACCCCCCCCCCACCCACCAAATAATATCCCTCACCACACTAATCACCCAGACGACACCAAGACGGCACACATAACACATGCCCCCCCCCACACGCAAGCGAACGCTAAAGACCCACCACCCGGAAATCCCCCGAAACCCTAACTCCATGCGCGAAAGAACGAAGGGAGCGGACGGAAAGACGGACACGACGCAGCTTGCCACCCACCACGCCCCATCCCGCCCCACCCAGACACGCACGCGACCCACGAGACGGCACCGAGCTCCCCCACCGCCCAACCCCCCCCCCACAAAGACCAGCAGCCACCCACCGACGGCCGATCCTAGACGACGCAGAGAGCAGACACCAACCCGCCCACGAAGACCACGGAGCCATCCACACCCCCGACGACGCCCACTAGCCCACAGACCCGCACCCCCAGACCCCGACCAGAGCCCCCGGCCCGGAACACGAAAGACAGCCCCCCGCGTAACGCCCCCAGCAGCGAAACGCACAACCCCCAACTCCCCCCCCCCAGACATAGACGCCCGAGCCCGCTCCGCAACGCGACGAACGCGCAAAAACGACCGCCGCCCACCCCTCGACTACGCCGACCGCCCCACGGCACCCCCCCCCCCCCCCCCCCCCCGCCCGCCCCCACCAGACCGATGCGCCCACACGCGGCCCGCCCCCGAGAGCGACCGCACCGAGCACCCCGACGAGCCCAGCTACGCAGAGACCGCATAGTGACACGCTCCGAGGGTCGAGCGACGCTCGTCCCCCCCGCACGAGACCCAGCAGAGGAGCCTCCCCCCCTACCCGATCTGAGCGACCGAGGCCCCCCAAAGAGAGAAGGAACGCCCCCGGCGAAGGAGAGGAGGGAAGGTACCATACCCATGACAACCGGAGACACCCATGCAAGAGGGCAAGGAAGAGGGGAGCATAGGGAGGAAGATTAGAGCGGAAGATTCCGAGAGGGGCAGGACGAGAGAGACTCGAGACCCTGACCCGACCCCCCATCGAGCACGCCCAGAGCAGACGGCCGAGACCGGACGACGCACCCCCCCCGAGAGGCCTAAGGGAAGGCAACACCGCCCCCCCGGAGAGGACCAGCACCCGACGACGACCTCGAGCCATCCCACAGAGACCCCCCAGCAGAGCGAGACCGACCGCCCAGCCCCCGCACCAGACGAAGCCGATCGGAGGAGATGTAGCGACTCTATTGTCGAGGAGCAGAATTTAGAGATTAGATATTAATTTAGGAGATCTAGCGATTTTGATATTATTGATGGAGACGATGAATATTATTAGTTATTATATATTATTTATGGGAGACTATGGACGAAGAGATAACGCGAATAGAGGAAGTACCAGGGAGTCGAGAAACAACAGATTCGACCGTCGGCTTAGGATGGAGGAGAGGGAAGGGACCGATAGCCCCAGTCAGCACTATCATCCCGGAACCCCCACCGCCCTACCCCTAATCCCCTAGTATTTGAGGGGTGTTCCCCCGCACGCACTCCATGGACTATTCGAGACGCGCGAGGAGGGCCGCCCCCCGCCGACTGACAGGCTCTACCACGCCGCAGCATAGACGAGATCCGAGAGATCGACGAGGATCGAGGACCCCCGCCCCGCCGAGAGGACCCGGATGGAGAGAGAAGAAGGAAGAGGAGGGGAGAGGCGTGCCGAGACCGCGATGAGAGAGAGAGGCCCGCCCCGCGACCCGGGGAAGAGGAGAGGAGAGAGCGAGAGGAGGAGGAGAGAGGGGATGAGGAAGGAGAGATGCAGGAGATGTAGGAGAGAGAGGAGATAGTTCAGAGAGAAGATAATGGGAGGGGTCGAGTGGGTGAAAGAATGAAGAGTGAGGGACTGAGGAGTGGGGGAGAAGGGGGGAAGTCGAGGGGATGGAGTAGAGCGCGGGTGAGGAGGATGATGAGAGAACAGCAGAACAAGAGAGCGGGCGAGGAGAGAGATGTTGGGAGGAGAGAAAGAGGGATGGGAAGAGTGGATTGAGAGAGAAGAGGATGCCTGGAGAGTGAGAGATGGGGATGGGAGAGGATGGTGGAGGGATTGAGAAGGGTGAGCGAAGAGAGGGGGTAGGGAAGAGAGAGAGAGAGAAAAGATGAGGAAAGAGGAGGGGAGATAATGAGAGCGGGAGACAGGAGAGAGAGAGGAGGTTGATGAGGGAGGGAGAGAGAGGAGTGTGGAGAGGAGAGAGTAGAAGAGAGAGAGTGCAAGGGGGAGATGAGGAGCGGGAGGTAGGAGAGGGGAGAATGAAGGTGAGATGTCGTGATGAGACGGGAAGAGGATGAGAGAGAGGGGGGACGGAGGGAGTGAGAGTAGAGGAGAAGGATGAGAGTTAGAAATATAGAGAGTGGGAGAGGAGTGAGATAGAGGATTGGGAGATGAAGAGGGCGAGAGAGAGAGAGACGGCGAGAGATGAGAGATGACGGAAGAGAGAGAGAGTGGAGGACGAGAGAGAGAGGAGAGGTGGGTGACTGAGAGGGATGGAGAGAGAGCGAGATGGAAAGCGGGATGAGCAGGGACCGAGGGAGAATGAGAGGGAGCAGAGAGAGGGCGAGGAGAGAGAGAGAGAGAGAGGAGGAGAGGGAGGAGAGGGAGAGAAAGGGACGGAGGAAGGAGGGGAGAGTTGAGTTGAGAGAGATTGAGGCTGAGAGGAGACTGATTTATAGTGAGAGGAAGGAAGAGAGCGAGGGAGGGGTTAGGGGGTGGAGGAAGGAGGGACGAGGGAGATTGAGAGGAGAGGAGAGAGGGATGAGAGGAGGGAATCTGAGAAGAGGCGGCGAGAGCCGAGGAGAGAGGAGAGAGGGAAGTCGAGATGTAGAGAGAGTATGAGTGAGCGAGGACGGGGAGGGAGAGAAGGATGAGAGAGGGAGGAGAGAGCGGAGAGAAAGAGCAGGAGAGAGTGATGTCAGAAGCAGGAGAGGTTGAAAAGGAGATGTTAGAGAAGAGAGAGATTGGAGCCGGGAATAAGAGAGCGATTATTGAGAGGGACAGAAAAGATTATTTAGAGGGTGAGAGAGAGAATTTAGTAAAACGATTAAGATTTTAAAAGATAGTGATAAGAAAAGATATTTAGACTTTAATGAATAGAGGAGAGATGGGACAGATGGAGCAGAAAAGGAAAAAGATGATGATTAGAAAGGGGGGAAAGTGATAGAGATTGGATAGGGAGAAATGATTAGAAAGAGGAAGGAATGGAAAAAAAGGGGGAAAGATAGAGGGGAAAGATGAGCGGCGAAAGAAGAGAGGAGAGGGAGGAGATAAGAGATGAGGGATGGACCGAGAGAGAGGGAGAGAGAGGAGAGAGAGATGGAGGGAGAGGTGGAGAGAGTGAGAGGGAGGGAAGAGAGAAGGGCGAGAACCCCCAGCTCCGATGAAGGAGAAGGAAGCCCCAAGGGGAAAAGAAACAAAAAACTGGGAAAGACTAGCGACCAAAACAAGAGTAGTTAAACAAGGGAGAAAGAAGAAAGTGAAGAAGAAGAAACGATATCCGCAGCTTGCGCTCGAAGACCGCGCGAGAAGAAGCGACGAAAGAGGTAGAACGAAGAGGGAGAGTGGAGGAGGACGGGCCCAGAAGTGGAAGAGTTTTAAAAGGGAAAAATACACCAACGACCCCCCGAGTGGGAGAAGGGGGAAGAATGGAGGAAAGAAATGAAGGGATGGGGAAAGAGAGGGAGGGATGAGGGAGACGAGTGAGGAGGAGGAAAATGGAGAAGATGAAAGACACGAGAAGAGAGAGAAGTATAAGAGAAGAAAGGGATGAGAGAAGGAGGAAGAGACGAGAGGGAGAAAAGAGAGGGAGAAGAATGAAGGAGTGATCTGCGCAATCCCAAAGAAGGGAGAAGAAACGAGGACAGGGAGGAGGGAGTGAGAGAGGTGAGAGAAGAGGAAAGGAAGGGAGAGTGAAAGTGAGAGGATGAAGAGGTGAAAACGATTGTGGATATTAGATGCTAGGCAAGATAGATAGATTAGATGGAAAAATATGAAGGAGATTGAAAATGAAATGGATATGAAAATAGAATGAAGAATGATAGATAGATGATTAAAAGAGAGATGATGATGAAGCATTTAGATTTGTAATTATAAAGGAGAGATGAAGTTTTGGATGGATTAGAAAGATATTAGATGATTTGAAAGGAAGAATGCTATGATGAGGAAGAGGAAAAGGAGAAGGAGTAAGGGAGAGATAAGGGAAGATAAGATAGAGGGAGAAATAAATTTAGGAACTATAATGATAGGAAGAAAATAGAGCAAGAAGGAGTGGGATGATTATGAAGGAGGAGATGAATGAAAAGGAGGGAGAAGCTAAAAGAGTGAAGTGAAGAGATGAGGAATATATAGAATAGAAGAAAAGGAATAGAAAGGAGATAGATGTAGGAGCAATATGACAAGCGATAGATGAAAGGAGTGAATGGAAGTTTGAAGGGAGGGTAAGGAGAAATGAGAGATTGCGATATGAATTTTGTGAATGAGAATAGTGAATATGAATTTGAAAAGATTGAAGATTGAAGATGGGAAAGAAATGGAGAGAGAAATCAACCCATCAAGGAGCCTGCTTAGGGAAAGAGCGCGCCGAGGGAGGTAGAAGAAGGAATAGACAATTACTGAGAAGGAGGAGAGGAAAGAATTGTAGGAGTGATTGAATAGATTTGATTTGAAATAATTAGATTAAGATGATAGACAGATAGAAAGGAGGGGAAAAGGAGAGGGAGCTTCAAAAAGTGAAAAGGGAAGGACGACGAAGGAGGGGGATATAGGAGAGGGAAGGGAGGAAGTAGGGAAAAGGACGATAAAAAGCACGGCGGAGAAGGACACGATAATGAGGGAAACATAGGGGAGTGGAAAGGAGAGGGGAGAGAAAAGGGGAGAGAGTTATGAGGGAGTAGGAGATAGAGAGAGAAGTGTGAGAGGTAAGGAGATTATGAGGATGGATGGAAAGGAGATTTATGAAGGAGATTTGAGAGCAAATGAGAAATTGAAGGAGGATGGATAGGATATTAGCATATATAGATTTGAGAATAGATTAAAAAGGAGGATTATGAGGAATGCTAATATGATTGAATGAAGAATAATGAAAGTGAAAGAACGAATGAAAGAGGGGGGGGAATGATGGGAGCAGGTGCAAGAGTGAGTGATTGAGCACGATGACGAACTATATGGAAGTAAAGAACACCAGAGCGAGAGTGTATTAGCTTGAATTTTACTGGGTAACCAAGTTTCTGTATAATTTGAGCATACTAAGTCTTTAAGCATGGTAATAGTAGTATTATGTGCTTGTTTTATACTATGGTGTTTATGAGGGTTCGGTATTTAATTGCTTTTTTTGTTCGTGTGTACCTTTCTTGCTACCAATTTTGATGATTGTTCACTTTTAGCACCCGTACAAACCTAAAGACCGACACACAATTAACAAAATGACATAACAGTCTTTAACCCATATGATTGATATACAATGTTGTGTTAAAATTAAAAACTCACCATCTTCCTAGAAGCGAATATCAATGCTGTAGTTTTTGGATCTCTTATCCTCGTAATAATAGCAGCAAAATGTTACAGTACACAAAAAGAACAATAAGAGGATATCATTAAGGGAGAAATGACATGAGATTCTAAAATCACATCTTCATCAATGAAAACATCCACACATTATTTAGATGTCTTATTAAGTAAACATACACTATTGTCAATCATGTGTTCCAAGCCTTTCCACTGAGGGTGTAACGGATGGCAAACTTTATGATATCAAGTGGGAAATAAAATACAGTAAGACCAACACATTTCCATCTAACCCCCTTAATTCTGGTGAATTCCCAATTGGTGTATATGGCTATAACAGTTGCCACCTGAAATATATCACGTATACATATAAGTTTTGTTGTCTGTAATTTTACTAAGAGATTTTGAATCAGCAAAACATGATAAAAAGCTAAAAAGTAAAAAATGTTATTACCAATCGTACTGTTGGGAAATCACTCATTAGCAAAAATCCAAGACGCTCAACAAACGACCAGCTTCGAGATCTTCTTCAATTATGGTGTGCGTAGAAACAATATAGTTAGGGCTAAGTGATGCTTTAACCGTGTAAATCACATCATTAGACGGTCATGTGTGCCTTTTCAGATTTAAATTTGCTAATTTTTTTATAGTCTTGTCAGTCGTCTGCAACATGTCTTAGTTTCTCCAAGCGCCAACATTATAGAAGTTTTGGTGATCATTCCCTCCTTGCTATGTTTTACAAGTTCCAAGACTGATAGACTCTGCTCATATCTACACCAATAAAAAAACCAAAATGTTTATCCGCTTATTTTTAGAGCAAATGAATACATAAGGGGTGTTTGGCATAGCCTGATACGGCGTGTAGTTCAAGAAAAGCTAACGGTACCTGTATGAGCACTACATACGCGATCCCTATGTGAACTGTTTGGTCATTGATCGACTTGTTGTTCTTTTTTCAAAAGCAGCTCAGATATGTAGCAATCGAGCTTATTTTGAGCTAATAAGCCATGGTTGCAACACGGTTGCACATGCTGCCTTTTCAAGTAGCAATTACCATCCGTATCGCCCCGCCAAAATGCATACCAGCTTTCTAAACATCAATTTTGCCCACATTTACATTTCATCATCACGGCCTCGTTCATTCTTACCATTAAATTAAGGATATGTATATAAAACTCCCCCATACACAAAGAAGCAAACAAAAATTTCCCATTGAAAATACATATCAGCTTTGGGCTACCACCGAATGCCCGATCATTATTAAGATGCTCAGAAACAAATTCATTAACGACAATATTGCATACAGAAATGCAACACAACAGCTATAAAGCAGCCTTTGTGACGACACTTATATCACGCGCGGCTACAACTTATAGCAACCACAGCCTATATACAGCTTATGAGCACACGCCATACAAAATTGACACACAACTTATGCACATACAAAAGGGGTTCAAACTTCAAACACTATCATGGCTGCAAACACCAGTTGCATTTGTTTAAATGCCATCTGAGATGCCTGACCAAGAAATGGGTCGAAGAGTGCGTACATGTGTCGGTGAAGAGTGTAGGTCAAAAAAATTTAGGAAACCCAGAGGTATTCGACACTCTGCAACAACGCAATTAGATGAATGACATAGTGAATGTTGTTATTTAATTCTATGATCATGTTATAACCCCGCGCTCCGTAGCCTCAGCTTACGTCCCTAGCATCGTCGTCACACGCACATTACTATCGTCACACTCCATGTATAGCGGTAATGAAAGGATCGGTGGCGTCAAAAAAGCATAGGCCGAAAGTATAAGCAACCTGAACCATATATGCTAATATTAATCAGGAACAACAACAATCCCAACAACAATCGTAAATGCTATTTCTAAGAAATACCACACAAACGTCATAGCCGCAACCACAATACGTGCTCAACTACCTTGCTAACCATAAAGTAACTCAGTTGCCCCTCAAAAGAAGGACAACCATCATCTCTATAATCCTAATTAATTAAGATAGTTAAAATAAACATCATGCAAAAGGTAAAAATACCTTGTATAAGTTTAAATCTGTCACCATCGTCACACTACGATTATAAATATGAACAACCACCAAAAAATAATCATCACAAAATACCCAACGATAATCACCTACGCAGCAACCATATACGTCAACCATTGTGGCATGAGAGAGAGGGAAGAGATCAATCTGAGATACATGTAGAAAGTGGTAGATGAAGGGAGAGAGAGAGATCTACCAATGCGGAGAAAGAGTGTGAGAAGACGATGAGAAAGAAGTGGTATATTTTTAGAGGAGAATTGCTACATCCACATAAGATTTACAAAGACAAATTCACACAATGATGTGTCATGAAAACTATTGGTAGTATCTCTTATCCTTTTTATTCTTTTCATAGCATCCACAAATCAACTTACACATCATTTTGTGGATTTTCTTTTGTAAAACTTATGTGGATGTAGCATTCCTCTTTTTGGAGAGACACGTACCTCACTAAAAACATATACGTGTTTAATATCGGGTCTTAATATCAGGCGGGTTTTCAGGCGGATTCAGGGTTTTCAGGCGGGTTTAAGTTCCGGTGAGTTTTTTCATTAATGCATTTATTCGACTCAGTAACCGATTTTTGCCTTTCAAATATAAAGGTATAATTCCAAATTAATGACATAACATATATGTAGTGCATAATATAAAACATATTATGTGAATATTTACTGATATACATGTGTACACCTAAGAGAGTATATAATAGCATTAACAACTGCAAAGATACTACCTCTTGATTTTAACCAAATTGATATAAAATAATTGTGTATGTACCTTATAACCAAAGTTTACGCGCATCTCTTTACATCTTATTCTCTATTAAAATACTCTAAATCAATCATACCGTATGTTGTATGTTCTTGGAACTTCACTTACTCTATTATTTTGTTAGAATTCTATAATACAAGCCTTAATTGCTCTGATAAGCAGAAGTATTCAATCCCTCTCACATTTAAAAACTTAGTCTAAAATATATAGCATTTCTCAAAGAACATACTAATATGCCTTTCTGCAGCTACAACATTCATAGACATGGGGATTGTGCGGTTATTACCTTCCTTGATGGCTAACGTGAAGAGTTTTACCAAATTAAATTCCCAGCGGAGTAGAAAATATCAATCAAATGTCCCAAAAGGTCATTTAGCACTATATGTTGGTGAATTCCATAAAAGGCGTGTTGGACCGATTTAGTGCCTAGTAATCAGCGCCTAGATTTAAACAGAAATTAGGCTAAGTATTAAGGAACCCGCTGAGTGGGATTAGCGGGTATTGAAGAACCTCTGAGTAATGGGACTCAGAGGTTATGGAAGAACCTCTGAGTAAATGGACTCAGAGGTTATGAAAGGACTCTCTGAGTGCGAAACCTTAGAGAGCAACGTCAGACGTATTCAAGTCAAAGACATTGTCAAAGAAGTCGAAGATTACTTGAAGACATACTCGTCAGCTGGGATGGATATCAGCTGGTATGTAGAAGGAATACGTTGAAGTTCTAAGGAGAGTCAGAGGTGGCAATACTCTAACTATCCTATTACCCTCTGAAAAAGAACAAGCTGAGCGTAAAGATTGTTCTCTGATGAAGGCAGGAAACTTAACAAGTTTTTATGGAAGGATAACCATTGGTTTAAGTTAAAGCCTGTACCAAGTACGAAGTTGGCAAAAGTAGTGAACAGTTGGCAGAACTGTTCACTAAAGTATGGGCGGGCAGTTTCCAGGAATGGGCGTGCATTAAATACCTCGTCTACTAGATTCTTGACACGTTGCAACTACCCCCACTAAGGATGCAACCTAGTATTAGTATAATAAGAATTTTATAAGAGTAAATGCCATCGCTTTTACATGGTTGTATTATAGCATTTACTCCTATGGTCGAACTTACACAGTAGACCTCTGATCCTATCAGCTGGCTATATAAGTTCGCTTGTAAACTTGATACTCTATCTAGTTTACTTGTTTAGAGAATAAGCACACATTGTCATTCAACTTGTGTGATCCATAGCACATTGTAATACTTTGATTCTTTATCAATAAAGCATTACACGATTGAGAAGTTATTACTTGTGTTATTTACATTAGATAAGTGTTATATTCCTTATCACATGTAATTGGGACTTCATTTGGTATCAGAGCAGTGTTGATTTATAAACCTTTTAGAAACTGTTCTTTGTTTTAAACAAATCAAGATCCAATCATGTCTGGAACTGTACCACATATCCCACCACCTTTTGGTGCAAGTTCTGGCAATCCGGGTAGCCCTAATGTTAATAGGGTTGACACGATGCCTACAACTACTACCCTAACAACGATCAGCAACTACGGACTAATGGACTCAAAGTGGTTGCGGATGAAACCTACCTCAACTGCTTGATTTAAAAGAGGGTCTATGAAAGCAAATGTACCTGCTTTTGACAAAGAGGATTTCACGAGTTGGAAAGTTAGGTTCCTGGTATTCCTTGATGGACTTGAACCTTACCTTCTGAAAACTCTAGAAGATGGACCATTTGTACCTATGTCAAGTTTGTCCACTACTGAAAATCCCTTACCCAAACGTCAAAATCAATGGTCAAATGCTGAGAGTCGTCTTGCTAATCAAGATAAACGATTAAAAAGTATCATTATATCTTGTTTACCAAATGATGTTATGAAATCTGTCATTAAGTGCAAAACTGCTAAAGAAATGTGGAATGATCTCATCCTAGCTCATGAGGGACCATCTGATACAAGAGATACCAAGATTGCAGCCTTAAGACTTAAGTTCAATGCTTTTAAATCACTTGAGGGTGAAAAAGTAATGGGAACGTTCACAAGGCTGAAATGCTTGTTAAATGACCTTGAAAATAATGGTGTTACCATTCCTCAAGCAGAAGTCAATGCCACATTTGTTAATAGCCTACCAAGAAAATGGCTAAGCATGAATCAAACTCAGAGGGCAAATAATTCCATTAAAAATGATAGTCTGGCTACACTATATGGCAAGTACAATTATGAGGAAGGTCTGATTGATCAAATCTATGAGTCAGAGACACAAATATTTTCAATTTAGGCCTCAAGCTCAAAAGCCTTTCTAACACACCATTTCAGGACATTGACTCAGATGTTGAAGAGGATTAGAGGACCAACAATGAATTTATGGCAGAATTGAACGATGAGTGTCATGAAAGAGCTCTACTTGCAAATAAAAAAAGATTCTATAAAAGATTTGGGAGGGTTGGATCTGCTAGGAAACCCATAGACAAAATGAAAGAAACTTGTTTTGCTTGTGGGAAAACCAGGCATTTTCAAAAGGACCGCCCTTCAAAAAAACATCCACTCCATCCTATCCATCCTCAAACAACTCATTTAACAAATTTAAATCATACACACCACCCATCAACCAAACATCTTCCCATAACACTGGTAACTATCAAAAAGACTACAAAGGAAAATACAAGGGACTTAAAGCTGAAATGGTTGTCCTAACCCAAAGGATTGATGATCTGACAAAGGGAAAGAGTGAAAAAGGGAAGAGTGACAAGGGAAAGAGTGAAAAGGGGTTGATAGCTGAGTCATTTGACTGGGATGAAGAATCTGTGTCCTCAGAGGATGAAGGAACCACCAGGATTAGAGCTTTTATGGCAATTGCTGAAGATGAGCCTTCTGTGGGGAAGGCTGATGCAAGATCTGGTCAATGGGTTGACATCACTATGAAAAAGGTACACAGACTTTTGTCTATGACTGATAGTGATGATAGAAAACATGTCTTAGATTACACTCATGTTGACCTTATTTATGTAGAGGATCAGAGAAAAAACATGGTTAACAAATATAATCTTCTTAAGCAAGAATTGTCCTTACATAAGTCTGAACTGAGTAATCTAAAGAATACTGTGTCCATTAACTGTTCCCTTCAAAATGAAGTCATTAGAGTCAATCTAGAAAATGAATCTCTGAAGGATGAGATCTCTAACCTAAAAAGTGTCATTGAAAAATGGACATGTAGCAAAGTCACCCTTGATCAACTACTCTCTGAGCAAATACTTGGCATTATTGTCAAAGCCTTTTGAGGAAAGGTAGGAGAAAAAAGAACAACCCCTCTAAGGAAGTTTTGTTCACCAAGGCTGATGTATCTACATCTGAGTCTGCTCCTATGATCACCTCTGACTCTGAGGATGACAGTGACATTCAGGAACCCCTGCCCCCTCTTCTTAAGCTGACTGGGGCAGATCCGTCTGGTGCTTCTAAAAGTCGTATTTCATTGTCTGACCTTACTGCAAACATGGCTGATTTGACACTTAATACTGCTTCTAAAGAAATTAAAAAATCTTCTAATAAAGTATCATAAACCTATGTCATTAAGAAAAGGGTTGAATCTAAGCATCTAGCTATCCAAAACTCATGTCCTGATAACAATGCTCTCCCATCAACTGAGCAACTTCTTTTAACTCAGATGGAAGAAGTAAAAGGTATCAAGAAACAAATTCTGATACCTTTAGACACTTCTTCATCAGTGTCTCAGGCTTGTAGCTCAAAGGCCCCTAAGTAAAAGGTATGGTATGGACATGTAAACACTATGGAATGAAGAATCATCTCTCTAATGATTGCTACTCAAAACTCAAGTGTTCTACCTGTGGCTCAATCTCCCACACTACCAAGGAACACACAGAACAAACTAATGTTAGGAAATCTTTAAACAAACTGAAAGGCCAATCCACATCTAAATCCACACCTGTTAGAACTGCTAGAATGTCCAAGACATTTGGAGAGTGTAAATATTTTGGGTTTAACAAACATCACCCAAATGACTGTGAATTTTACCCAGGGTGTGAAATTTGTAGGAGCATAGCTCATGAGATTGCTGATTGTCCAAAGAACCTAAGAAACAGCAGGAAACAAAGGATTGCTACCACGCAATCAGAACCCACTAAAAAGTGGGTTTACAAAAAAACTAATCTGTGTGAAAATGTCTGTGCAGGATTACTTAAAGAGATTTGTATGGTATCTAGATAGCGGTTGTTCTAGACACATGACAGGAGTGAAACAATATCTGCACAGATATTCAAAGGAGCTAGGTGCTAAAGTGGTCTTTAGAGATGACTCTTTAGGGGACACAGAAGGATATGACTTAGTTAATTGTAATGGAATCACTTTCACCAGGGTTGCTTATGTGAATGGTTTGAAGCATAACTTAATTAGCATCGTTTAGCTGTGTGATGCTAACTTCAAGGTTCTGTTTACAAAGACTCAGGGAACCATTTCCCACCAAAATGATGAGGTTGTTCTCATTGCTCCAAGGAGAAGGGATGTTTATATCATAGATATGCCTTCTTTCAACAAGGAAAGCAATGCATGTTTTCTTGCCAAAGCCTCTCCAAGGGGAAATTAGCTCTAGCATAAGAGACTGTCTCACCTCAACTTTAAAAACATCAACAACCTTGCAAAACATAACCTTGTCTCTGGACTTCCTCTCTGACTTTTCCAAAGATAAAAACTGTTCAGCTTGTGAGAAATAGAAGCATCACATAGCATCATTTAAAACCAAGAGATCATTTTCTATCAACAAGTCCTTACATCTCCTTCATATAGACCTGTTTGGACCTGTTAAACCTCAAACCATCAGCCACAACTTACCCTTGTCATTGTAGATGAGTATTCAAGGTACAGCTAGGTATTTTGCCTTAAGAAAAAGAGTGATGCAGCTGACTGCATTATGTCTTTTATCAGAAAGATGGAAAACCTCAATGAAGTGAGGGTAAAGGAGCTGAGAAGTGATAATGGAACAGAGTTCAGAAATCACAAGCTGGAAGAATTCTATGATGAAAAGGGTATTTCACAGAATTTCTCATCTCCTTGTACCCCTGAACAAAATGGTGTAGCTGAAAGAAGAAACAGAACACTGATTGAAGCAGCCAGAACTATGTTAAATAGTGCAAAACTCCCTAAACAATTCTGGGGAGAGGCTGTCAACACTGCTTGCTACACTCAAAATAGATCCATCATAGTGAAAAGGCATGGGAAGACTGCCTATGATGTGTTCAGAGGAAGAGCTCCTGATATCAGCTACCTCTATGTGTTTGGGTGTCCTGTTCACATTCACAATCACAGGGACCACTTGGGAAAGTTTGATGAAAAGGCTGATGATGGATTCTTCCTTGGCTACTCTCCAGTGGCCAAGGCTTTCAGGGTGTTTAACATCAGAAGACAAGAAATGGAAGAAACAGTTCATGTAACTTTTAGTGAAGATGATGAAGCTATCTCTCAAACCAGCACAGAAGGTGATGCAATCAACTTCAATGAAAATAGGTCCTTCCCTGATGATGAATTCATTGAACCTAGGACTAAGGATACTCAATGCTCTATCAACATTGAGTACTTTCCCTACGTTTCTGCATATGAAAACACCACTTCAGGTGTGTTACCCACTCTTCAGAACTATGTCACTTCTGAAGACCCATCTGAGTTCACTATAGCTGATGATCTTGCAGCTATCCATGAACCTGATCATGCTGAACCAGCTGACATTCTTGAGTCTGCTAAACCTCAAGATAATGTATTAAGTGAATCAACCAGCGATGATCAACCAGCTCCAGTCATTTTACCATCTGCTGAAGTTATCCTTTAAAATCCTGCTCCTTAAGACAGATGGTGAAGAGAAAAACACATTGAACTTGTCAACATCATTAGTAAACCACTGGCAGGTATCACAACCAAAAGTAGGATTAGAGATTCAGATACTGCCTCAGCACATGAGTGTTTATATGTCAATTTTCTCTCTGAAATTGAACCCAATAAGCTCATTGAAGCTCTGAAAGAAGATGGATGGGTTATTGCAATGCAAAAGGAGCTGAATCAATTCAAAAGAAACAAGTTATGGACCTTAGTTCCTAAGCCTCGTGGAAAACTATCATTGGGACTAAATGGATCTGGAAAAACAAAATGGATGAAGAAGGGGTTGTCACAAAGAACAAAGCTAGGCTGGTAGCACATGGGTATAATCAGCAGGAAGGGATTGATTATGAAGAGACTTTTGCACCTGTTACAAGACTGGAGGCTATCAGAATCTTTCTTGCTTATGCAGCCTACATGGGTTTTGTAGTATATCAGATGGATGTGAAGAGTGTGTTTCTGAATGGTAAACTTTCAAAGGAAGTATATGTACAACAACCTCCTGGATTTGAAAGAAGTGAACTTCTAGACCATGTGTGTAAACTGGACAAAGCTCTGTATGGGCTGAAACAAGCTTCCGGAGCATGGTATGAAACTCTTTCAACATTTCTTACTCAGCACAAGTTTGTCAGAGGTACAATTGACAACACTCTTTTTACTTATAAAACTAAGAGTGATGTCATTATAGTGCAGATATATGTGAATGATATTATTTTTGGGTCAACCAGTGTTAAACTTAGTAAATAATTTGCCAAGTTAATGACCAAAAAATATGAAATGAGTATGATGGATGAACTAACTTATTTTTTAGGTTTTCAAATCAAACAAGATTCTAAAGGAATCTCTATTTTTCAAGAAAAATATGTTAAGGATTTACTTAAAAAGTATGATCTAGCTGATTGTGCCTCAGTAAAATGCACTATGCTTCCCCCAAACAATTTGGGCCCTGATGAGTCAAGGGTCTTTGTAAATGAGACTTTATTCAGAGGCATGATAGGGTCACTAATGTACCTTACAGCTAGCAGACTTGATATCCAATTTTCCACATGTCTTTGTGCTAGGTACCAAGGTAATCCCAAGGAATCCCGCCTTGTTGCTGTAAAAAGAATCTTTAGGTATCTAAAAGGAACTCCAAATCTTGGCCTGTGGTATCCAAAAGGATCAAGCTTTGATCTAAAAGCATACTCTGACTCAGACTACGCTGGATGTAACCTAGATAGAAAGAGTACCTCAGGTGGTTGTCAGATACTTGGAGGAAAGTTAATATGTTGGAGTGCAAAGCATACTAAAAGCATACTCTGTAGCAATGTCATCAGCTGAGTCTGAGTATGTTGTGCTCAAGTCCTCTGGATTAAAAGTCAGCTGGCTGACTATGATGTTCTCTATGACAAGGTGCCCATATTTTGTGATAATACTAGTGCCATTGCCATATCAAATAATCCAGTGTTGCATTCTAGGACAAAACATATTGACATCAGGTATCACTTCATCAGAGACCACATTTTAAAAGGTGATATTGAGCTTCATTTTGTACCCACTGAATTGCAACTAGCTGATATTTTCACCAAACCTCTAGCTGAGCCTAGCTTTACTAGATTGGTAGCTGAGTTGGGTATGCTCAATATTGAAAAACATGTCTCTGATAAGAAAAAGGCTTTAAGTGATCTCTGACATGAATATTAAATGTTTTTTAAGGTAACTTAAATGTAACCAGAAAGTTAAAATGACAAACATTCTTAATATTTAATTTCGGATATTCTCAAAAAGGCTACCAACTTTCTCAAAATATGGGGATTTTACAGTGAACGAAAGGTCATGGGGACCCACATGTTGTGAACTTTTTTTCACTATGCATTTAATGCAGAATTCAAACTATTTATTTTTTAAAATGAATAGTTTATTTTAAGGTATATAACTTCACCGTTTAACTCCCACACAACACTTTTTTCCAAATCAAAACCCTATAAATCTTTCAAAACAATCAAATCTTCTCATCTTCATCACCAAAACCTACAACAATCATGTCTTCAGAATCAACATCCTCGGGAACCCCACAATGCTTACTTACACCTTCTTCCAAGGTTAAATTCAAACATCATGAGAGCAACATCGCCCACAACAATGTTGTTACATTGCTGGAACACCATGAACCCCTTTTTCAACCCATGCTTAGTTTTCTTTCAAACTGTAGCATTTGTACTGCCCTCACCAAGGAACCCTCAGCAATGTACGTGGAATATCTCAAGGACTTTTGGTACACCACAGAAGTGGATGATACAACCAAAGATATCTCATTTTCATTATCCCTTTTTGAAAACCAACTATCATTCACCCGTTTTGACTTTCTTACTGCTATTGGTCTCACTGATAGTAAGTCGGCAGTGCCTCTTCCTCCCAAAGGAACCGTTAGGGCTGGGTTGGCCACATTAGGTTTCGCTGACAAAGACAAGCCATCTCTCACCTCCACTGAACTTATAAATTCTTCACCATTGAAACTCAAATATTTCTTACCAATTTGGAAGATCTTCAGGCAATACATTGTTAAGTGTCTGGGGGAATGCAGGGGTCTCATGATCAAATGAATTTTAGTCAACAAACCATTGCCTTATGTTTGTTTTTGGACTGGAAATAATATTGGGGAATCATTTTTAAGGATTGATTAACAGACCTTCAGATGGAAGAAAAAGAATACGGAGAACAAAAACGTTTACTACACAGATATATATCTCTGGTTTTAGAACAACGTTTGGGTGAAAACAACCATGACGAATCTCATACTATTTTAAAACCACACCATATCTCAGCTGCTTCTTTTCAGACCCCATCAGCATCTGAAGTCAGTTTGACTTCTCATATGCTGAAAGTAGCTAAACTTTCAAAGGAGCCTGATGAGTCTTTATTCTTTCCCTCTGAGGAAGTGAATGCTGAAGCGACCGCTGATAAGTCGCAGTTTGAGACCAATGTGCAGCCTCTCTCTCAGCCTAAAGCACCAACTGCTAAGAAATCTAAGAAGAAGATAAGTTCGTCTTCAACTCAACCAAAGGTTTCCAAAGATAGCAGGGAAATGAATCCTCCCTCCACAACCACCATCTTCAGGCAACTGAGGCGTTTATGGGTCACGTTGTTCCCTTTAGAGTCTAGAGGGCCTCTATGATGCAAGTGGTGCAGGTTCAACCTGTCTTTAAGCCGCTGATACCACAGAGGTAACAGTTTAAAATATAAGGGGATCTGCAAGTAGCCACTCTCAAACTTCTCTAGGAGAGAGTAGTGAAGTTAAGGTCCATCCCCAACCTACTAGAATGTCTGAGTCTACACTTACATTCTAAATTTTCTGTACACTCTGTGTCTAAACTTAGAGAGTGATACTGAAAGACTAAAAACGTCTGATGTTGACTCTAAAAAACTCTAAACTTTGTTGGATTATCCCATCTGTGCTTGAAAGTTGACCTTTGTAAGAACTGAACTCACTCAAACTCAGAAGTCCTATTAACCAATGAAAAGAGTCCCAAAGTCTTAGACTTTTGAGAGGACTGGATAATCACACCCAGTCTTTTTAGGGGCAGCAAATGGTGATCCTTCCCTATATTACAAACTCACAACTAAAAAGAGTCCCAAAAGTCTATTCTTTCTTTTTTTCATCTTAGGTTCATAGGACTTTTGAGGGGACTGGATAATCACACCCAATCTTCTTAGGGGAAGCGAATGGCGATCCTCAACCTCATTACAAATTCACATGTTTTAACTAACAAGTTTATGTAGGTACCTGAGAAAATTGTTGAGAAAGAGGAGGTCGATGAGGAACAAACTCTAGAGATTCCCACCCAGATGGATGAAATTAACAAAGCAGCCCAAGAAACTTCATAGAGCCCCTATGACACTGAGTCAGAAATCAAGGTTGTCAAATCCTTCTTTACCAGCCATTTATCTGAAGTGCAAGATCAGACAATGAATGACTATGAAGAATCAGCTGGTATTCAAGAAGATTCTGACTCTGATCTATAGTCAATGCCTGATGATGACCTAAGCTCTGTCTCTGGATTTGAAGCTGCTGACTCTGATGATACTAATGACAACGAAGTATCTCATTCTGCCCATACTTCACATGATATTGCTTCCGCTGAACGTCTAAGTATTCCAGATCATCTGGATCATATATTTGTAAAGAAGTCAGCCATCTTCATTCAAGGCTTGGAAATATGGAGTCTTCTATTGTTCAAACAGTCTCTAATGAAATCAAGTCATCTCTACCAACCATGATCACCAATGCTCTTAAAGAACAGCTACCTGGAATTCTTTCAGCTGTCTCTGAATAGTTTGTAGAGACACAAGCTCAGCTGAACAAAAAGGTGGTGAAACAGCTGAATAGACAGTTCAATATATCCCATGTTTCTCAGAGTAACAGATTTGTCACCCTTCAGAAGGAACTCTCTAAAGTAATCAAATCTGAGGTGGCCAAAAAGGTCCAAGTTGTTAGACTGGAGGGAGTCCGTGAGGACTTACAGTCTCAAACCAAGCATATTTCAAAATATAGCTCATCTTTTCAAGATATGCAAACTCAGCCGCGGGACGTGAAAGACCTTCTCGAATCAGCAGTAATCATTAATGAAACTGCTGAGGGGGAGAAGAAACAGAAGGATATAAATGCAATCCCTGCTTTAACTCAGAGGGAGCAGAAGACAGCTGAGATTGAGGAAATCACCCATTCGAAACCTTCACCTGAAATTTAGGAGGCTTGCCTATAAAGGATAATCAAACTTCCAGTCTGCTAGACAAAGTCAATGAAGAATCAGCCTATGGTTCTTTATAACCCTGAGCCCATGAGAAGGGACTTGGTATGATCTCACAAATACTAGTAAATTCAGAGGATGATGATGATCTTGACAAACAACCCTTGTCCAAAAGATTCAAAATCATGCATCCCATCCCCAACAAGCCACAACTAAACTATCAGTTAAACAGTTCACTGGTCAGTTGTTTAGAACAACCTCTTTAAAATACTCTCCTACTCCTCCAAAAAAGCCAACACCTCCCAGAGATCTCTCTAAAGGCAAGGCAGCCGCCATTACAGAAGAACCAGGGAATGAGCTTGTTCAATATCAAGAAGAAGGAGGATCTAATCCAAAAGCGCCAAAGCTCAAACCCTTCATTACCCTAGAGGGACCTCTTTCTCAAGAGGAATTTGATAGGCAAATCAAGGAACTAAAGAGGATAAGTGATCTGAAAGTTGAAAAAGAGAAATCAGAACAAGAACCGAGGAAGTTTCTTAATCCAACTACATTGAAAGCTCAGGCTTAGAAATGGACTGAACATGAGGCAAAGAAGGCCAAGATAATGGAAGAATACAACCATCAAATCTCCTTCAGAGCTGATTCACTGCCAATCACAAAAATCAGCTATGTTGTTAATTCCAGAAAAGAGGAAACTATGAAGATCACCAGAGGTGACAACCCTCTGAATCTCATCGTCCACCCAAACTTCAGATTAAAGCAGCTGGGTTCCAGTGAGTGGTTGGAAGTTCATGCTCTGGCTTCTAAAAAGTCTGGCAGATCAAATAATCTACTTCTGTAGAGTCTATGAGCAAAATTTTAGTGGGTCATAAATCAGGCAAAGAGGCTTGGACTTCCTCCACCGCCTGAACTTGCAACTTTTGGATTGACTGCTAAAGAGAAGAAAAGGAAGAGGGCTGAGGTCATTAAAGAAGTTTTTGTAACTGAAGACGTCAGGGTTGATGGAATGGACAGGAACTTAATTCCTCCCCCTGGGATCATGCCAGTTCAAGGTTTTGTCATCAACGAACCTGAGTCTGGAATCTTCTTTATGAATGGGAACACTGATATAGGTTTCCAAAGGGAAAGTGAGTTCCACCTAGCTCCTACCACTGAGCTAATTAGACTTCAAAGACAAATCAAAATTGATTCAGTGATTGCTAGAGAGATGTTCTCAAAGATGAATTATGTAATAGAAGCTAAGAGTGACTGCATAAAGGCTAGGGAGATGGTAGAAAATAACTTAGATAATTTAGACTGAAATGTAATGAAATCAATGAAGTTTCTTTTGTTAATCTCGCTGTTAATTATGTGTAAAAAGAAGTTGTGTACTCACTTACCTTAATTTTAGACTTAGCATAATTTATATTCAAATAGAGGGAGATTGTTGGGTCGATTCAGTGCCCAGTAATCAGCGCCTAGATTTAAACAAAAATTAGGCTAAGTATTGAGGAACCCGCTGAGTAGACCAGCGGGTATTGAAGAACCTCTGAGTAATGGGACTCAGAGGTTATGAAAGAACCTCTGAGTGATGAGACTCAGAGGTAATGAAAGGACTCTCTAGGTGTGAAGCCTTAGAGAGCAATGTCAGACGTATTCAAGTTAAAGACATCGTCAAGGAAGTTGAAGATCACTTGAAGACATACTCGTCAGCTGGGATGGATATCAGCTGGTATGTAGAAGGAATACGTTGAAGTCTCTAAGGAGAGTCAGAAAAAGGTGGCAATTTCTCTGACTATCTTAGTTTACCTCTGAGAAGATACAAGTGAGCTTATAAGATTGTTCTCTATTGAAGGCGGGAAACTTAAACAAATGTTTATGGTGGGATAAACATTGGTTTAAGTTAAAGCCTGTACCAAGTACAAAGTTGGCAAAAGTAGTGAACAGTTGGCAGAACTGTTCACTAAAGTATGGGCATATAGTTTCCAAGGATGGACGTGCATTAAATACCTCGTAGATCGTCAATAAATTCTTGACAGTTGCAACTACCCCCATAAGGAGCTGACCTTAGTATTAGTATAAATAGGATGTTGTAGAGTAATGTTATCGCTTTAATTGTTGTTGTTATTATAGGCATTTACTCTTTTGTCGAGCTTACACAGTAGACCTCTGATCCTATCAGTTGGCTACATAAGTTCGCTTGTAAACTTGATACTCTATCTAGTTTACTTGTTAGAGGGTAAGCACACAATTGTCATTTCACTTGTCGCGATCCATAGCACTTTGTACATACTTGATTCTTAATCAATAAAGCATTACCGATTTGAAAGTTATTACTTTGTGTTATTTACATTGATGAGTGTTTATATTCATTATAGACTGTGTAATGGGTACTTCGAATGTTATATCAAGTGTTCGTCCTATAAAAAGATAATTAATTGCTCGTCGTGTAAGGTATAATTTGTTTTGGTCTAACGATTAAATGTTAATGAGATATGCGAAATTATTAAACAATATGAGTGAAATTGAATTTTTAATTTAGATATTAACTAATCTCGTTTTTATTTTTAACACAAAAATAAGTGACTGAGATTTGTCCTTTGATATCTCTCATCTATAACAACTACCACGTGTCATTATCTCATTAGTGTAGAGATAGTTTTGCATAGGGGTGTTAATCGGGTCGGTTGGTCGTTTTCGGGTCAACTCGATTCAGGTCAACGTCGTCAAGGCTAAAAAAACGTACCCGAACCCGACTCTATTTGAACTCGGGTTAGTGAGGTTCGGGTCATTTCAGGTCGGGTTAATTCGGATCACGTCAACCTGAATATGAGTAAAATGTTCGTAAAAGTGCATATTTTTTCAATTTAGATAGAACATTTATATAAATATATTAAAAAAAACCTTATTCGGGTCCAACGGGTCGACCCGAACCCGAATTATCCAAACATTCTCAACCCGATGTCGGACCCTATTTAGTGCTCGGGTTGACCCGAATAATTTTTTTGACACGGATAACCAGACTAGAATAAGCTTAATCGGGTCCCGGTTAGGTTCGGGTCGGGTCTGATTTCTTGACACCCCTAGTGTTGCATGTTTTTTGCTAATACATGTGAATTGTAAAGAACATTCTCGTATCTGGCATAGCCAAGGATGTCAAGCCACATGTCACTCTTATATCCTCCGTTAGATGACCACCTCGCGGGTCTTCCTAGGCCGTTGGATCGCATTGATGGGTGGCACGAAACCTTATATGTATCATTGTAAATACATGTTCATTTCCACGAGAATGAAGCAAGCTATTTCATCTTCTCCATTCACACACACAACAACACACACTAATATTCATTGTAGTATGATGTTACCGTAACTCTAGATCTCCGATCTGACCTTAGAGTCCTTACCGAACGTGGGAAACCTAAATCTTTGCTTACGTGCCATACGTAAACAGTCATACAAGAGATTGTAAATATAGAACAATCCGTGTTATTCCTTTTTATGATATTATGTAAAGATATCAGCAAAAGTATCTTTTTCCTAATATCGTTTCACGATGACTCATTATTCCTCTTTATAAGTTTAATCAGCACGTGCACGGATTTAAAGATTAATTACGGATAAAATAATTAATTAATTATCAACATAAATATAAATATTAAAAGGAAAGCCCATCTTTATATGTTATTAGAAAATAAATATACGAGATTTTACATATAGGAGCGACTTGTAGCAAGTACGTTTGTAATTACTTTTTAAAAGTTTAAATAAAAATATTTAAAAAAAATCACTTTTCAAAAGTCACTACGTGTTAGTATAAATAATCATAATATCAACATCACGTAATTAAAAACATAACCATCCAAATAAATATGCAAACAATGTAGTGTTCCGCACGACACTCGTCTTAATTTGGTCCCACAACACTTGCTAAGAAAGTCAAGCTTGACTTTAACCATGACAAATGGTGTACACCTATATGCAGGTACCAGAGTCTTTATTATTTTGTGTTGCATAATAGACCATGCATGCCAAATTATATTCTCATCTGGTCCTGATTCATGACTACTATACTCTTGTTAACATTACTCTCTTTACATTTTAGCACTTCAACATCACAACAAACATGGATCAAAGCCGGTTACTGGTTCACCGGTAGCTCGTCCCCTATTCCCAACATAAACGCGGGTCTTTTCACTCACCTTATATGTGCTTTCGCGTACATAAACGCTTTCAATCATGGCTCTTTTTGTTTACTCGATGAATTCATATATATTCCACATTTGATCCACTGTCCGGTTTATAGACCACTTTTGTCGATATGGACATAAACTGGTAGCCCCGGAAGCTATGAAAATTCATCCAACTTTTTTAAGATGGCCGAAAACCAATCTCATCGAAAGAGTTTTATACATTCTTCAATAAGAATGACAAGGCTTTACGGGTTTGAAGGACTTGATCTTCATGTCAATACTTTATTGAATACAACGGGTAATATGACCAACTTAGGGACTTTATTTGACGAGTGGCGAGTTGCTATAGATTCTGAACTGAAAGAAAGTACTAGAGATCAAAAGAAACTGATCTGGACTATGACGGGATATTATGTGCCTGAACTAGACTCATTAAGTTACCCCGGTTGACTCTATACGATAGGAACTTTGATATGTGTAATAAGTCTTAGATAATTGATTATCATACATGTTTCACGGATAAATCCACGTACAATTTCACAGCTGCCCACACAGCTCTATATGATCCATCTAGTCGGGTCAATACAGATTATGGTATAAACGAATGGGTCAAAAGGGGATTACCGGCTAATAAGTTGGTGCTGGGCTTAGCATACCATGGGTATACATGGACCCTTGTGGACCATAATGATAATGGCATTGGTGCACCGGCTAAAAGCGGGTCCATTATAGGAGATGGTTCATTGAACTATGATTATATCAGGAAGTACCTGAGAAGTTATAAGATTGAACCTGTGTACAACTCGACTTATGTGATAAATTATTTAACTTTTGGATTGTTATGGGTAGGATTTGATGACGTCGAAGCTATTAGAGCTAAAGTTTCATATGCAAAAGAAAGGGTTAATGGCATTTAATAGCAACGTATTTTCCTATTTGAGCCATTATCAGACACAAACCCAAAAAAGTACCACAATACCCATCCAACTTTCAAATTCTGATTCATTATCATACGTTTTAGAGTCATCTCTTGCACCGTTAGTCCTTTTGACTAACGACCGTTTGTAATTAACTCAAAAATATGTTTTCTTTTTCTTTTCTAATTATTTTTAAAATTTTCTTATTATTTAATTATCATACGTGTATAAAAATGTATAGAAATATATATATAAAAACGAATAAAGGACTAACGGTGCAAGAAAAAGAAAACATATTTTTTAGAAAAGAAAAAGATAATTAGAAAAAAAATTATATAAAAACGGATAAAGGACTAACGTGTATAAGAAAATTTAAAAAATAATTAGAAAAGAAAAAGAAAACATATTTTTGAGTTAATTACAAACGGTTCGTTTAGTATTTGTTGTTTCAAGTAAACAGAACTGTTTAACTTATGTTCATGTTGTTTCAAGAAAACGAACATGTTAAGTTATTCGTTACAGTCTTCCGAATAATTTAAGGACATCATTGTTATTGTGGTATCAAGATGACATAACATTCAATACGTTACTTTATGTTTATGAGTAATGATAAAATTCGAGAACTTTATAATTATGTTTAGCAAGTAAACATAAATTATTCTAACTAAAGGTAATATGAACAAAACTCTGGTTCAATAGTAATTTCAAGTTAATTTACATATCCGTCTATATATCAAAAAATATATTACACTCTTCTTAAATATTCATTCATGTCTTATCATGATTTTATCATGAACCTGATTATATTGACTACATCATGTAGTCAATGATGAAGTAGTTTTATTTTATTCTTTGACTTTTATGTAATAGGGACAATAAACATCCTTAGTGTTTAATCCTACGTAGATGATTAGCTTCTTACATTGGCGGTCAAGAGAAAACCAATAATATATTGTTATATGTGGTTCCTTGCACACATTTAAGATTCTCCCACTTGTGTACGGTGAAACATTATCTAAAAAACAAGGGGTGAATAAAACAATACGACAATACGCTCAATTGTATATAAACTATATGATAGTGTCATAGATGTTACAAGTAGATCTCAACTATAATGTTTTAATAAGAAATTGTGGATTATTATTTAAGATAACATTTCGGAAAGCAACCTAGATGGAACTTGTTATCATATTACAAATAAATTGCTATCTTACTTAAACATATGTTTGTTCATATTGGAAAGTAAATAATTAGTTCAAACAAGTCAGAAATAATTATGGGCAAACTATCAAGGAAATAAATCTTTTAGAGCTCCCTACTGAATTTGGGACTCCATTACAGATGTTTTCAGTAATAAAAATGCAAAACTCCACTGATTTGTCAACGTTGTAAGTGTTAAATCACCAATAGAAATCTAATAGCTAATTTATTACTTTCCTATTTCTCTTTGAATGCCTACAAGTTTAATATAATGTATTATAGTATTGTGCAGAGAATATGAAATTCTACTTGTGTAGATGAGGGACTAGCCATTCATGCTCTCATTTAACTTGAATATTAAGCATGCAATTCCTCTATATCGTTGCATAGCCACAAGGGTATTTAGGCACCTTAAGGAATAAATGAGTCTAAGAAAAATACCGCGGATATGCTAGTAACTTCCAATGCTCATTGCGGTTTTAAACTCATACATCGTGACAAGTGCAAGATGTCATATATTTTGGTAGCTATAGACAAAATGTTCTCTAGTTACTCAAAATATTTTATCTTTCAATTATTTCAAAGCCGAAAAGAAGGGTAATGAAAGACAATGAATGAGTTTAATTGTAATTGAAAATTTTCAATTATTAATCCTATCTTATTCTTGTCAACCAATGAGTATAGATAGAAGTAAGTCTCACATTTTCTTACTTGGAAAAGAGACTATGTTTGTCTTTTAAAAAAAACAAACTCACAATTAATCAGAACATAGAAAGTTCAATTTAGTATTTTCGATAATTAAATTCTTAATAGAATTAACTACCCAATTAATTTACTAATTAAGACTAAGATCCAACTTGACCTCCCACTTATTACCAAAGGTCTGACCAGGGCGTAAACAAGTGGGGCAAGAGGTAAGCGTCGAGCGTTAATTGCATTTTAATGCAACTCTTAGATTTATGATACTTGTCAAAACATTAGTAATCAAGTAATAATGTTAAGAGCATGTTTAGTATCATCTTATGCCTCGGGTCCAAGGTCTGACCAAGCCTACTCGAATTAAGTCAACCAAACGAGAACGCGCAAAAATCGTCAGAGGTCTGACCTGAGCACGAAATTCGCCATGGGTTGGTAGGGCTCTAAGGTCTGACCTAAGCAGTCAAACCAATTGCACGTGTTCTACGGTTGGCTGGCATAGACTTAAAATTTTCTCTAAGGGGTATTGCACATAAATGTGTTAAAAGCGTGTACAAAGAAGCATGCAAACCAACTTTGTATCACTAATTTTAAAAACCTTTAGTAATGACACTGTAGTGACATGCCATGGTTCACGGTAACTCCAATCGAACGCACAAAGAAGCGGAGAAACAGGTCAGCGCGAAGCATATTAAAAACCTTATTTCTTTAGGGAATTACGTAAAAACAACCCGCCTTAAACTTCTCTTAAAGTTTGTTCTAGTGGATGAGCCATACTTCCCATGAGTCCATAGCGTCCAGTTTTTAAATCAAGAAAAACTAGTTTCATTAGTTTAACGTCTTATTAATTTTTCACAAAAACAGTTTTCCACGAAACAAATGGTTGGTCACTATGAGCATGCATTAGGCGTGTAAAAATTAATAGACTACATAAACATCATCTTTTTAGACATATGGCATATTTAATTAGGCGCGTAAACAATTAGACATTAAATAATCATGCATACTGAGATTCATAATACAAAAGATGACATTAAGCATACTAGTAAACATGTAAAAATCCAAGTTCTCTCGCGAGTCTTCCCCAAATGGAGAACCATAAGACCCTCACTAGGTTTTCTGCTAAAGTGCCTAGATCGCCCCATTCACCACATATTGTGATTGAGTGGGTCTTATAGCCGGAATAGACATAAATTAAAAAGGAATCAAATAAGCTAAATTAACAATTTTAATTTTCCCTTTTAATCCTATATTAACTTTTAATAGAATTCAAGATCAAGATCTACAGATTTTATTTATTTTATGGCAAGAATCTAATATTATTGTCATATTTTACTAGTAAAACATAAATAAAATTTCTAACGCAGCAGATCATGGCATATGTTTTAATAATAGGCATATAAACAAGGCGTATAATTAAAACAAAAAACGTGTAACCCATAAAGCTAAAACGAGTTGGCTCGTGATGCCACTGTTGGGATTTAATAATCTAGGTAACCATTAGCTTACGAGTACGCAGCGGATGGATCTAGTAATAGCATATAGGTTAACACTTAATAAATTAAACAAGTAATTTACTAACCTTTTGTTTAATGATAAAAATCAATAAACTTACGCCAGATCTTGATTTTGAAACAAGTGATTAAATTACCACCTCTACGGTTGCTCACACAATCACGTCAACAGAACACGTTAAGTTGTCTAGACTTAACTTCACGAACAAAGCAACAATTGTACCTTCTTGGATCAAAACCCTAATCAAACAACCTTTGTGATCTTGAACCAATTAAACCGGATTAGGGATTATAATAAACCCTAATTAACCGAAAATCCTTAAACCGAATTAAAGAACCCGAAAATCCAAAATTGGGGTTCAACTGAATTCGGTTGAGGTGTAGAACCGAAACCCTTAACAACCCTAGAGAGGGGCCATGGCCACACATGACGTTATCTACCTGCTACAGAACAAAAATATCAGCAATATTTTCCGTTTTCCATTTTATCAAATTTCGCCCGTTTGATGAAACGGGTTAAGTTGGTTTACGTTTTTACATTCAATGCATTTTGAAAAAAACTACAAATTTAAGTCATAACAATAAACGCCTAAACTATATTAGAGAATAAGGAGCGTACCTTACTCGATCTGCTCACGGGCTTAAAGAAGGTAGCACGTTCACAAATAGTCGCAGAAAAGTCCAGGAGCCGCTTATGAAAATAAAAAGATCAGATACTATGGATTACCATCATTGATTTTTGAAAGTGATTATGAAACATTGAGATGATAGTCGAAACTGGTTGTTTAAGATGTTGTTTGAATGTGCAACTATTCTGACCCTTTAATTATTTAGAAATATCAGAAATACACCTCTAATAATCTCCTGCACTGAAGTTGTGTACCACTGCAGACAATTGAACCAATGGTATCTGCATTAGCATACGAAACCCAATTAATCCAGAATGGCTACTGCACATAACGATCTAACAACGACCGAATGTGAGAGGCAATATTAACCTGACTGTCTATACACTCGCGATCAAGTGAATCTCTGTTTGGCGTAGCGCCAATGTCCATAGACGATAGCTCCCCACATAATATGATGTCACACTGAGTTGAGTGAAGTTTGGAAGGCTATATCCTGTAATTATATAAATATGTCAGCCAACTTGAGCTTACGCACATTTACTTCAAAAAGAAAAAAGTGAACACAGTGGGGGTGTGATAAAGTGAACACAGTGGGGGTGTGATAACACATGTATTTCACCCACCCAGATTACTCGAAGACTTGTAATCCATTCATTCATGATCTTCGTACGTTGTATTTAGAACTAACTAATAATGCTAGATGCTCATTCCACCTTTAAATAGATAATCAAATATGCGTATTTCCAATCATCTAACTATTGTTCTAGGAAAATACAAACTCGATATAACGTAATACATAGTACCATTAATTACCATACCGATAAAGATGGACACCTAAAACGGATATAGTTTTTCCCCGTAGAGGTTACCCAGGAAGGGCGAGCATGTTGACACGGATGTACGCGGCCTCACCGGGTTAGCCCGGGACCGTTTCCGACCGACCCTTCCCTCGCCACCCCAAATGTACACACCTAGCTAGGTTTGAACCTTGACCTCTTGTTTGAAACATGTCATGTCCTAATTAGCCATGGTCGCCCCGCCCAAACTAATAGGGAAAAGGGTAAAAATTACTTTCTGTCTAGCCTTTTATTATTCATAAGTTTAACGTTTATATACCTGGACTTGCATTTTAAGCGTATTCAAGTACTCGATTACCTCATCCAACATTGAAGCTTTTTCGGACTGCAAAAAAATGATATAAGAAATTTGACAATTTGTTAAAGTGATATCAGAAAGAACCTCGAATTTGAGGGAAACCGTCTATGTTTCCGGAAAAACTACACAAATAAACAGAAACTCGTAAAGTAAATTACTAACCTCGGTGTTACTCATTCGGCGTTTTGAACGAAGGTGATTATTACCATCCTCTGTACTACCCGATGCTGAACAGATTTATGAAACAAAAAAAAGTCAGAAAGATATCCTCTGTACTACTCGAAGAAAGATTGGAAGCAACCATCGTATGGTCTTATGTTAACTCAGCGTCTACTTGGATCTTTGTCTCATTTTTGACGCTTCCTCTACAACCTCCTCATTCTCTTCTTCTTCCACTGCAAATAATAAAGATATCCAGTAACAATTAGTCTCTTCTTTATCAGAGCAATTAGTTGCTTTAGATACTGACAAAAGTAATATAGATCAGTATAATACAAAACCTTAGCTAGTTACAGCATCAAGTGATTTATAGCGGGTTACACATTAGCTTTTCTAGATAGCTTATTAATGGGCCAAAAGGTTTAACTACACGATGTATAACTGCTTTTAGAAACAGGTTATCCCTTTCAAGTAAGCTAATACAAATAGTCGCATTTTTATTCACTATAATTTTGAATAAGGCTCCACAAAAAATTATCATCATTTGGCTTATGATAATAAAATAGTGTTAGTTACTACTGAAATAAGTTAGCAGAATAGTAAGAGTGTTTGTATTTAGCTTATTTAACATGTTTATTAGCTTACTAAAAACTAAATAACATCTTAGCTAGAAAGCGTGTTTCGATTGACTTATTCAACGAAGCTTATAGGCTTATATTGTTTTTAAAACACACAACCTCAAAAAAGTGTTTAGGTGTGTTAGTGTGTTACTAAAAGATTAAGCTTATGAGCTTATTTGGGCTCATAAGTCTAATTTCAAAAGCCAACTTAACTGGGCTTTTTTAGCATATAAAACTTACAATCGTACACTCATGGTGTTTCCATTTAGAAACTACATAGGTTAATCCACACACTAGATTGAAATGGTTTGTTTTGCGGCTTATGAGCTTATTCACCAAAAATAAACAGCCACATAAAAACTCTTAAAAAAAACTAATTTCAAAATGATTTCATTTTTAATAATTAATCAAAACCTAATTTCCCAAAATCACATCTCATCTTAGTTTTTCAGCCATTCACTCATCAAAACAACATTTCCAACAAATTTATAAATGCAAAAATGACTCATATCTGATAAGCAACGAATAAGACCTTATTGGCTAAAGCAAATAAGCTAATGGTAATAAGGGTCTAAACACTGTAAACCAACTGCTTATTTGAAAATAGAGTAATTACCTTTCTGAGTGTCGAATCAGCAGAATCAAAAAAGAATGGTCATGGACGTGTGCGATATTGGCCAAAAAGATATCAAGAACCCAACTTTAGAATTCTTATTTTCTTTGTGATATCATCAAAAGAATACAACTTTCAACATTCACTAATTACTTTAACTGCATAAAGAAAGAAAAATTCAATATTAATAAAGTAAAAGCTTATACTTTTTATAAAAATCAAATGTTTACATAAAAAACAATAAAGGGTTTGTTTCTTACCATGAAAATTCCATACCCTTTGTTACCAAGATCTTTCAAACCCGTTGTTGATTTAGGAATTCGCCATTGATTTTTTTTAGGTGAAGATGCTTTGTGGGAAGATCTGGAAGAATCGTGTATATTAAAAAAAACAAAGGCCGGACGCAATTAACCCATCGCAATTAGCCAGCGTCACAAAGGATTACTGGGTTTTTTTAGGGTTTCATGAATAAGGTGGAGCGGTGGATGGTTTCAGGAAGAGAGAGATGAGGGGTGTGTGTGTTTTTCTTTGTTTAGGAGCGGTGGGAAATGGAGAAACGACCTAATTTTTGATATATGTATCTATTGAAGATGAAGATGAGAATGGTATGTGGAAGTAAGACACGTGTTGGGAATTGAGGGTGAGTTAGCAACTGAAGAAGAAAAGGGAAGATATATGCAGTCAGTGGGAGGGAGTATTAAAATGTCGCTGGGTTAAAAAAATCGGGTCGGACGGGTTCATTAAAACACCTCATTAACATGTCTCGGGGGATAATCTTACTGATTAATATATATGTACGAGGCAAGCAGACCCGTGCGTTGCACACGGCCTGGGTCAATTTGTTTTTCGCATGGTGTGTGTATAATGGTCGCTTGCAGCGTAAATTTTTCATACTCTTGATATTTATGTTTTATTGTATGGCTTGTTAGTCTGTGCGGCCTTTGTTATTAGATATTAGTTGGACTTCGCAGTAATATGGTTTGGTTTCAAACGCGCTGATACAAATTTAGACCAATCAAAACATAGAGTATTCCTTTTTATGCTAGGATTGTAGAAATAGATAACGGAAGTAAAGGTAGTAATTGAAGGATGGTTCATTACATATTGAACATAAGTGGAAAAATATAATCCATATGAAATGAAACACTTGATTTGCAATGTCTAAGGCATATAAACACGGTGCCACAGAAACATTGTGCATTGTTATTTTCCTAACAACTTATTCTTAAACTCTCCGCAAAGCGTGTGTTGTGCTACAGTTGATGCGCCAAACTGCCTAATCTGCACATGCCTACTATGGACATGTGTCGTCAGTCACCTAGCTAAAAGCATAAGAAACAATAAAAAACATGTCTGTATATGACGCAATATAAGCATGTGAGGAACAAAGGAGTGTAAGCGCACCTCTTTCGTTTTTTCTTATCAGAATGGATGCCAACGTTGTCTTTGCTACTCCCCTGGGCTGAACCATGGCTTTCTTCCACGGCCGAATCCTCAACCTCCAAACTAAACGAATACCTTCATATTAGGACATGTTAGTGATAGGTGGCTAAGTCACTGCGCTGAAATATATTAATATGTGTCAATATAAGCAAGCGAGAGTATTACTTTGTATTATAGGATTGAAAACTTGGATAACTGAAGTAAAACCAATAATTGAAGGATGGCACATCACATAATGAACATAATCGGCAAAATAAAATCTGTTCTGAAAGACAACACTTGTTTTGCAATGTCTAAGCCATAAAAACTCAGGGACCTCAAAACATTTGGCACCCCGTGGGTTGCTATTTTCCTAAAAACTTATTTTTAAAAAACTCTAAGAGTTTATGTTGTGCCAAAGCTGTTGCGCCAAACTTCCCAATCTGCAGATGCCTACTATGAGTCTGAGTCGTCAATCATGTACCTAAAAGCATAAGAAACAACCAAAAACACGTCAGTATATGACCCAATATAAGTATGCAAGGAACAAAGGAATGCAAGCGCACCTCTTCCGTTTATTCTTATCCGAATGGATGCCAACCTTGTCTTTGCTACTCCCTTTAGCTGAACCATAGATTTCTTCCACATCTGAATCCTCAATTTCTAATTTAAAGAAATGCCATCATATTAGGACATGTTAGCAATAGGTGACTAAGTAACTGGGCTGATAAATATTAATATGTGTCTGAATAAAAGCAGCCAAGGAACCAAGAAGTGTGAAGGTACCTTTTATTTCTCCCCTTTTCAGAATCACGGGCAGCCTTCCCTTTACTATCGGCCTCACGTGTGTCACCTCTAGCTTCACTGTCAGCATCCACTCTATAACAATGCTAGCGTATTATAACATGTTAATGTTTGCAGGATGATGTCTTTTTATTGTTTGCAGATCTCAGTGGTATAAGTGTTGCTAACCTTATTTTAATCCCTTCCTCCGAAGGTTTCAAGGGAGTATGGACGTAAAGGTCCTGGTCCATTCTTTTCAACTTAGGAGTGTGGCTGCCAGCATCTACATCCAGTGTGCTTGAACCCATGCTTTCCTCAACTCCTTCAGTTGGATCAATCTTCTAGCAAGTGAAACTTTCAAAGGTGCCATACTCATAGTAGGTATGCGAGCTTGATCTCCAGAACATGAGTAGAAACAATAATATTTGATATTACCGGGAGGAGACTCGCGGCATCATCTGAAATCTGTCGCAGAATGTAACTGTAAAATTGGTTCTGAGGCATTGCATAGATCATGTAAAGTTACCTCACATCTGGTTCAAATAACTCAGTAAACACTAACCAAGGCGTTTGTTGTTCAACAACCAAAACAACCACAACCGTGTCTATATCCAACGGGCCACATCTAGTTCCAGCATGTACCTATGACGGGGAGTGTTACAAATAGAAGGTAAATGCTAGCCATGATTTGATTGTGATTCACACAGACTGAGCCAAACACACAAAGGCATCAATAACTCACCAATAATATACTTGTTTTTAGGCTCGATGCTGTCGAAATCTACCAACTCAAATGGATACCTGACAAATCCTTCATATTTAACAAAAGCTTTTCTTATGGTTGTCGCACCATCAAATTTAACCATAATGGTATTATTCTTTAGAATCTAGTACTCCTCATTGTTAGGTTTCATAGTGAATTTTTTTAACTGAATATATCACTCCTTCTTTTAACTTTAGAAAATTATGGGCTACATCTCCCCTTGCAGTACAATGAACCATGTTACCCTGCAATGATATGCTATTAAAAAAAGGAACAACAAACGCGTGATGAAAACAAATTTTTTACCTTTGCATCAGAGACCACGAAATCCATACTCTGTATCGCCAGTTACGAACTAACATCCACTTACGGTACGGCCAATCAAGACGATGATTTTCTCGGGACATCGACCTGTAATTGGTCCAAGAATCATTCTAAGTCATTTGATTTGTTGAACTTAGAAACATGACCTGTTTGGCTTTGAATATACAGTGTTCTCAACCATGGCCGGGTGCAAATTATCAGACATGGCTGGTTCTTTCAATATCATCAACTGGGGTTCATTTGCTTTCAACATCACTGGCGGTACCTGCATTGTTATTCGACATGGTGAAATTGATTTCAATTACACTTGGCTACTATTATGCAGGATGTATGGAAAATTGAAAAATAACTATGTCATTTATAACTTGAACAAACCATTCTCTTTGGTATTCTGCACTTGTATAATCGTATGTGCATTCATGGTTTTGCATTCATTGATTAGAAGTTAACTAAATTGTATGCATTCCGCTTTGAATAGATGTATTCCTCAATAAATTACAGGAACCCAACCATTCTCTTTGGTATTCTACACTTGTATAACCGTATATGTATTCATGGTTCTCAATAAATAAATTACAGGAATATCATTGTATGCATGAGGCTTGTGTACCCATGGCTGTTTGTCTTGCACCCTTGGTAATGAGTTTTTGTGTATCGATTGTATGCATGAAGATGTGTACCCATGGCTGTTTCTCTTGCACCCCCTCATAATGAGTTCTTTTGCATTAAATTAGAGGACTCAAACATTACACCTGTATGATTAGCACATTCAAAAAACCTCACAGAATATGAAAAGGTTCAATTGAAATTCATATCATCATATTGGAAATCAAGTTCAAGGAACTGCAACGACCTCCGATATGAACAAATAGTATAAGAGAGCATAGCACACTTAGTCTTTTACCACTATAAAACATGTTCATTTTAATGAATTGCACACATACGACTTAAAACCTTGATTAAAATATCAAGGTTATGCTTGAATCCTTAATAAGAAAACTAAAAAATCTCTTTCAGGGATAATACGTCTACATAAGAAGTATGTCTACATTAGAAAAAGTTGATTAACTTTTTCAAGTTGGGAAAGTATTCCTGATTTCCAATTCCTCTAATCACCGTAACCAAGCTTATTAGGTTCCTTAAGATATCATCATGCAACAACAATCAACATCGACTATAACATTAGCTCATGTACTTACAAATGATTTATAAACCATCAAATGTTTATAAAAAGTCCCAAACACCCTTTTTATAACATAATGATCATATAATCATACTCAAAAGACTAATCCAAAAACCTCTTATAAATGACAAAAATGTTACCTTTGGATTGCTCTTGAACAAAAACATGAAGCTTAAGATTCCTACCATTATTCCTCCAACAAACCGTAATATCATTTTCTCTTACACGTTACATCAAACACTTGGTGAAGTCTTCATCAAACACCCATGATAAAATATCATAAATTTTCTATTATATAAGAAACTAAAAAATTAAAAGGATGCTTACTTTCCGATTCAAAAGCCAAACCCCTTTTTCCTCATCGTTTCTCCGTGATCGAGCCAATTATTTTTCCTATAACAAAAGATCGACACATAAATTCCAACCAATCAATAATAAACCAAAACCCCTAATAAAAACCAAAACCCCTAATCATTTTTATATAAATCTAAATTTAACACACATAAATTTGGTCAAGAAAACACACTTGATGATTTTCCGAATGCAATAGGACTGAATAAACACATCTCACAACAAAAATGAAACAAAACATGTATCATCGTTTTTTGAAGAATCAGATAGAAAACAAAACATGACCAAAAGATTTGAAAAACTCACAGTGATTTCATGTTGATGAGACAGATATGAGAGACAGGCTATATCATCCATTTTTCCCTAATTTACAAAATCAAAATAAAAGAAAAACATAAAAAATCGAGTTTGGTTACTTGTGACTGAAAGTTATAATGGTGAATTAAAGCTCTAAAATTGGTCTTTTCGTTTACTTGTAACTGAAAGTTGTAATGAATGTCGAACCACAGGAGTATTGTTTGTAGGCAGCAGGGTTTTGTACATATGGTTGTATGGGTAATACAAATCATTTAAAGATACAGCCCCATTAAATTTAGGGGCTGAATCTTTTAGTATAATAGATATAGCTCAAAAGCCAATATGAAGAATAGTACCACTACTATATTATTTAGTAGGGGTACTATATTTTTAATAATTATTGATGCCGAATTAGAAGCTTAAAAGATGTTACGGCGTAACGTCTCGTAGGAGTTACGCTGTAATCATATATTTATTATGAAGATTTAGAAGATAACTTTATTAATACAAAGATTCGGTGCTGACGAGGCTTTACGGCGTAACATCCAATATGGTTACGTCGTAATCTTTTATTATGGAAATTATATGGTTGCTGACTAAGGGTTATGGCGCAACAAGATTTTTAATTACGCTGTAACCAACATAATCTCTTTAAGAAGGAAAGCCGCGTCAGAAGTATTGCGGCGTAACCAAGTATTGGGTTACGCCGTAAATTATGACTCATCACAAGGACGTAAACTATACAAAATCTTATAAAGTTTCACATTACACCATAATGATGAGGGGCCAAAGTTGTAGATGGTTTAAAGATCTCATTTATTATAAATAGAAAAGAATGATCATCATTCTGAATCAATCAACATTCGGTGGTGTTCTTTTCTTTCTTTACGCAAACGCAACCAACAAGAAGAAAAGAATAAGCAGGTAGCCTGCGTGCTTGATTCGGGTATAAGGCGAACCCCTTCGGGGTTCGTCACCCGATCCAACTAGAAGATCAGGAGCATTATTTCAACATGATTTGTACATGATTCCTCAACAATTACAATTTGATTTCAATTAATTAATTTTAATAATTATTTGGTCTCGGCTTAATTTGTTGATGCTTGATATTTATTATATTTAATTTTACCTGCCCAGTCAAGCATCAGAGTAAGGCAAAAAGTTATGAATGTATAGACCGAAATAACTGGAATCAAGATCAGTGTACCTCAAAGATAACGGAGAACACGTGTCATAAGCAATAAAAGTGTGGCTCTCGAGATACATGAATGTACAGAAAAAACATTGGACTGCATATACAAATCGGGTCGGGTAAAGTTGAACCTGAAGTGGCTCCGGCAAGATACGAATAAAGAGTAGATTAGTGACCGGTGACCTTCAGTCCAAGCTTCTTTTCCGTTGTCAATTGGGGTCCTGCAAGGTTACAATTAAGCATATGCGCCTACTCAAGAATCTCGGTAGCAATATTTTGTCCTAAGACAAAATAAGCAGCGGTAGATCGCCATAGCAGATATAACCGAGACAAATAATTCAGTGAGACCATGTCCTGTTCATAAAGCAAATACCGCATGTAGCGAAAGATGATACGTTGCATGAGTGAAGTGAAGAAGCTGTAAGAATGATATCATCCACATATAGTAGTAAGTAAGCTGTGTCTGGCCCTTTGTGAAAGATGAAAAGAGACGTGTCGGTTTTGCTGTGATAGAAACCGGCTCGAATAGCATAGCTGGAAAATCACTAAAACCAAGCTCGGTGGGCCTGCTTGAGGCCATAAAGCGACTTCTGCAGAAGGCAAACATAATCCGAATGAGCTGAATCAGTAAATCCTGGTGGTTGGTGCATGTAAACCGTCTCTATAAGATGGCCGTGAAGAAATGCATTCTTCACGTCTAATTGATGATTAGGCCATTTTCGAGACCCCTGCAAGGCTAAGGAATAGTCTGTATGGTAGCAGGTTTTGCAACGAGGCTAAAAATGTCTTCATCGCAGTCGAAGGCCTTATTAATTTGACTACGACCATTTGCAACTAGTTGGGCTTTGTACCGACTTAAGGACCCGTCTGCATTATATTTGTGTTTATACAGCCACATGGAGCAGACAATGTTGACATTTGGTGGGCGAGGAACAAGTACCCAAGTGTTATTGTCGATGAGAGCTTTATATTCGTCACACATAGCTTGTTTCCAGTTAGGATCTCGCAGGGCATGGAATGGAGACTTGGGGATAGGGGAGGGGGTGGTAACATGTAAGTTGTATTTAGGGTTAGCTTTTACAGTTCCGACTTTAGAATGTACCATAGGGTTTAGCGAGGTGGGTGGTGTGGTGGGATTGGTGTGTAGCAGGTGAATGGTGTGTCGATGTTGTTTGTGTGATGTGTTGATAGCAGAGATGGGGTGTTGTTTGTGGGGTTTTTTGAGGTAGGTTTTTTAGGAGCAGTAGATTGGTAAGTCGGTCAAAAGATGCAATGGGAGGGTCGAGAATATCAACTAAAAATTATTATGAGGGGGTTATTTGGAGTCACAAGCCGAAGGGAAAGACAGTTTCATCAAATGTAACAAGACGAGAAATGATAATTTTGTTGGTGTTCAGGTCAAGGCACCGATATCCACGATGATTGTAAGCGTACCCGAGAAAGATAGATGGTTGTGGTACGAATGAATAAGTTTGTGCGGTGTTAAGGGTAAACAAAGAGCATCCAAAACGTGCGAAGATGGGTGAAGAGGTTGGTATGTTGAATAATTTTATGTGGTATGGGATTTAAATTGTTAATGGAGGTTGAGGGGGAGGATATTAAGCAATAAGCACATAAGTAGTGCTTCGACCCAATACTCCAGAGGAAGACGGCTTGAAAGAGGAGTAAGAACATACTACTTTATTTATAGTACGAATCATCGGTCAGATATGCATTATTTGTTGAGGAACGTGGGCATGAGAAACAAATATAAATGCATTAGTTGCAAATAATCATACGGAGGGAGTTTGTTTCAAAAATTCTTCCACCATGAACACATTGAAAATCTTTTGATTTTCACGGTTGAATTGGGTTTGTTATAAAGGGCATGAACGTGTAGAAGTTATGACTGCACATCAGATTATTTTGTCAATTGGTAGACCCATAAAAAATGTGAAGAGATGATCTAATGAAAAGGACATAGTATTTATAATCCAACATCTAGAGACAGAGATGTCTAATGTCTAAGTGAATAAAGTCAAAAGGGATAGGTAACAATAAAGGTAGATCGGTGGAAGGGAAAGTTATGTGTTGTTTACCCTAACGCAGTACAACACAAGTGGTGAGTGTTTTATTATACAGACACAAGGCCACCGTGACGATAGTTTTTGAATTACAGCGTCACCGAAGTGACCATGACGTTGATCCAAAAGGAATGGTTATTGGTAAGATAAGGGGCGAAGGCTGAGGCGGCAACGTGTAAAGTGGTATAGAACCCTTCGTGATGTCACAACCAACGAACGAAGGTTTGACGGTATGATAATCTCGTACAGGAAACCATATGGATCAAAATCAATTGGCGCCTTTATTATCGTTGGTGACTTTCGTACAGAAACAAGGTTTTAATGATATTGGGTGTGACAAAACATGTTCCTAAGTAGAGGGGAACGATATAGATTAGGGATTTTACATAACCAGAGGGTGACAGGTATAGGAGATCTATTTACCACAATAACTAGAATTGAACGCGTCTTGAGCCTTGAGGACAAGGCTCACTTAACGGGGGGAGACTATAACACCCCGTGTTTTAGGGTCATTGACGTCGTCAATAAGTTCACTATGTATCTTTAGTATTGTACGCGTTTGCTTTAAATCGTAAACGTTAAGTTAAATCGCGTAAGCTAAAAACGATCATTCAATGTAAACGGGCGTCAAACAATTAAATGTTTACATCTAGCAAGTATTAAATAATTATTTTGAGAATAATTATTATCTTTGCTCATTTTATTTTTATTTGGTTACGTAAAACGTTTACGTTTCGCAAATTTATAAATTTAGGCATTCCCGGAACCACCAAAATAAATGTACGCTTCAACAAATACCCATTATTATACCCAATGCCTAAAAATTTCATAAATCTTACCCATAAACTCACCATTGCCGACTACACTTAAGAAAGCAAGACTTGGAAATTCAAAGCTTATCATTAGTCCACAAGTACTCTTCCATAATGTAACCAAATTATATATACCACTTATACACCTATTATACTTCACATAAAATATCAAGGAGACAATTGGTGTCCTTCCTTCCCTAAAACATGCCTCAACAAAACAAGGAGAACCCAAAACTTAGTCTAGGACTTCTTATCACATCAACATGTACACATGAACTAGTTTGACCACCTTTTCTCATATTCTTCTTAAAAAAGAAAATTTGGCCCCCCATCTCAACGAGTAACACTTGGATTTGCTAAATATTAACTTTGACTACTTTGTGAATATAAGAGCAACACTAGTCTTTACCTATTCATTTCACTAGCAAATTTAACACACACTCTTTGTTTTTCTTTCTCCCTACCCACGGTCACCTTATAAACCACACAAACAATCCATAAATTTTTATTTACTAAATATACAAGTATTCTCACACAATATCTAAGACATTCCAAAAAGGTTTCGGTTTGGTTTTTGGTCTTGGTTGGTGGTTCGAACCAAGCAAGGGACAACAAGGAAGTGGTTTTGTTGATTGGTTATTATTTGGGTTGGTTCGAGTTTTGGTTTGGTTCGAGTGTTGTGAGCCGCGGCTAGGACTCAAGGGAACGAGACAAGTGCCTTTTGTTTTCCGACTTTGCTCCATATAGCATAGTGAGCCTTCATTTTTATGTGTTTCGATTGTTTCGTTTATTTGATTCGATTTTTGGTAAATATGTATATATGTGATGAAATCGATTGAGACTTGCGGCATATAGAATATTGTGATAATGATAGTAAAGTAGGATTAGTATGAAATTATAAGGTATATTGAATGTAGTTTTGAGGCGCTTGTTGGTCAAAAACGGATTTTGGCGTGATTTGTAACAAGTGTATTTTGAGCAGAAAGTTTGGCACGCCAAACGAGGATCGAGATTTCGTAAAATCTAATTTTAGGCTTTGAAATATGGTAGAGCTTGTTTAGACGATCGTTTCCATATAAGGATCTGTAGGTCCTTGGTCTTGGAGAAAAAGTTATGGCGAAAACGAGATATATTCGAAACACTAAATTTCTGCACTAGTATAAAAGGGCGCTTGCTGTCCGGATTTTAAAAGCTCGATTCGGGCACTTTCGAGTCCGTTTCGGCCTTCGGCCGAAACATGAAAGTCGTTCGGAAGGCCGTTTTACTTCCCCGCGAGGTTCTTTAAGTCTGAAAACGAGTGATAACGGGTCGTAAGGCGGGGGCAAAATCTGGGTTTTTGGTAATTAATACACTGAATCAGACCTGATGCGAGTGCTTTTTCGCCCATTTCGGTCGAGTTTCAAGTCTCGGACAAAACTGGAAAGTTGTTCAAAATAACGTTTTACCTTTCCGAGAGGTTTTCTAGAATTAAAGACGCCTTATAACGGGTCAAAAACGCAAACGCAGGTATGCGTTTTGGTAATATTTTTCGGCTGAAACTGGTAGGGGCATTTTGGTCATTTTCTGTTAGGTTTCGGGTCTCGGCTAAAACTAAAAAGTTGTTCGGAATATCGTTTTGCATAAATTCTCTTTAGAACCTGAGTCGTGAAAATGTGATTTAGTGGGTCGTTTTGGTCGGGTCAGGCTTAGAAAATAAATATATTTTATAAAAGTCAAACGTAAAAGTCAACGAAGACTTTAATAAACGTCCACGGGTTGTGAAGGTGATTTCGATTAATAAAAATGTATCGATTACTATACTATCGTAAGTAACTATTTTTGAGACCGTTGGTCGATTCTAAAAATGGAAAGTATAAAATAGTAACTTTTCGCAATATTCGAAATGTGATATCATTATGAGAGATTAATGACTAATTAAACGTCGAAGGTTCGACGAGGTGTATAAATATTATTATAAATATAATATTGTGTCGAGGCTTACTAAAAAAAGGGAAACTTACCGAAAATAGAAAGATTTTAATAAAGTGAAATAATATGTGATCGAATGGAAAATAGTATATATAAAATATACTAAGTGTTACGGTTAGGACGCGCAAGTGGATCTCTCATCACATATATGTATGTATGCATATATAAATATAATATATATGCTTTCGTCGTAACGATGTACGCATCGTTGATCTTACTTTATACATATTGTAATCGAGCGACATAATTATAGGTCGTGGTCGAGATCGTTGCTGCTTCGTTTGTGATTTATTCGGTTTATTTGATCGTGATCGTTGATCAAGGTGAGTTCATAGCCCCATGTTTTACTGGTTTTATATATATTTTTGGGGTGAGAACATGCTTTGTTTTTATAAATGGACGCAAGTGGATATTTTATATTGATTACGTGTTTGCCTAAGTAGCGATAACCCAATGTGCCCACTATCATGAACTGTTAATTATGGTATAACCAACTGGATTGGTCTCAGTAAGCACGAATGTTATAAATAGATCTATTTGGGGGTGACGCCCCC